>ML786091.1:565793-587469 GCA_009831015.1 Picea engelmannii | reverse complement strand
TAGTTTGATAATCCATTCCAATGTCTTTCATAATGGCATGCAAACCTCGATATGTGCGAGGTAAAATATTTGACGATGGTAACAAAAAATCACCTAACAATCTACAACATAACAAACAACTAGTTAATGTAAGAATATTAATCGTAAAAATTGAATTTTTATTTTACACATTAATTAACACTAAAAACAAATTAAAAAAATCAACATTTATGTATAGTATGAGATGAAACATATTACATACCTTAGTATCTGTGTCATACAAGTGTTCAACAAATTATTCATAACCTTTAAGTTCACTAGCAACAATGTAGCGGAGAGAAGATTTTCTCTTGATCCTTCATAAAGTCATTTATTTTCCTTTTATAATAGAGGTTCATCATAAATACCTACATTTTCCCCATCCTCATCCGGCTGCGAAAAAAAATCTTGGATCATTTGATTTGTCCCATCATCTTCTTCCATGGGATCATTAACTTGATTTGTCCCATCATCTTCTTCCATGAGATCCTCATTTGCTTGGTCATGATGATGTTCCTCAGCTTGTACAACATCATTTATACTAATACTTGGTGCAATATTCTACGGAAAGTTAGAGGGAAACTCTAACTTTATAATTACAAACAATCATGCAAAATTAGTGTATACTATAACAAACATTCAAACAATATATATACATATATATAATTTTATATAAAATCAACAAAATAAAAAAAGATAATGAATGTATAGCTAATTACCATGAGACAATATTCATTCGATCCGCCATCAATATGACCATATTTCCTACAATTTTTTGTAGTTGTTGCTTTTAAATTTATTACGGGATGTCTGAGGAAACATTTTTTACAAGGGCAATAACATCTACCATCACCCTTCTCACCCGCTTTACTTTTTCCCCACCTCTAATAACATTCTGCGACATTCTTCTGCACAAAAATACCCTTTCAGAACCGTCGTTGTTATAGCAAGATTGTCGCAACATATTTGAATCGTCAAATATTTATAGTGCAATTTTAGGTCACTATCATCGCAATTGCGAAGAACGTGACCTAAAAATATTTATTTTTTTACCTATTTATTTAAGGTCATTTTTAACGGTCAATTTTAAGGTTCAGTAATACGTCGCTCTTGCGACGGAAAAAGTATAGTCGTCTCTCTTGCGATGAACATTGACCATAATAATTTGGTCAAACTACATACGTCGATATTGCGATGAATACAGAGTGGATTTAAAAAACCCGAACATTTTCTCTTGCATGTTGCAACGAAAGAGTAGTTTCATCGCAAGTGATCGTCGCAAAATTTTCAATATGTAGTAGTGATTGGGAGGCTATGACCGTAGGCGAAGGACCAAAGGAATTTGGAAAATCTAACAAAAATTTTATGAAGGTGCTAAAAATTGTGATGGTGCGGTTTTGAGTGCTAACAGGAAGCATGGAGGCTTGGATGACTTCATCAAAATGAGGAGTATATTGTTGGATCATGTTGTTATTGATGCCAATGGTTTGATTGATTGATGTCATTTATTGATGTCAAGTGATTGATTGATGTCAAAAGGATTGATTGATTGATGATTGATGTAATGTAATATGTATTGTCCTTGATCAAAATGAAAATATGGGATCGATGAGTTGTCATTGATATGATGAAGATGGATCAATGAGTTGACATTGATATATGATGAATATGGATCAATGAGTTGTCATTTATATGATGAAGATGGATCAATGAGTTGTCATTGATACATGATGAAGATGGATCGATGTGGTTTCATTGGTATATAATGCATTGTTTGAAAAATGTATAGATGACTCATTATTGTCTTATCATGATTGATAATGTGCACAAATGGATGAACTCCAAATAGGTCCCCTTATGGTGAAAGCCCTCACGGGAATATTCTTTGTGGATTGAGTTATCCTAGAAGAATGGTTGGAGGACCCATGCTTGTATGTGGAATAATGAGATGAATATCAATGAATTTATTAGTGAAACTATCCTAGATGGCTAGTTCTTGTCATACCATTTCTGTTGGTATGTGGAATGTCACATAACTCCTTATCATTTGAGAGTTATGGCCTTACAAATATGAAGGACCGCCATATGTTGGCTTGAATCCCACAAGGTCAAAGAAGTCAAAGTGACCTAAAAGAAGAAATCATTATTTAAATGATAAAGTAAAGTGAAAAAGTCAAAGTGGATTATTTAAATAATAAAGAGAAGTGACAAAATCAAGAAGGAATATTCAAATGATAAAGTATTGGAGAAATTTCTATTTATGGAAAGTGGTTAACCCTAAAATAAGGAAATTGGGTTAAGTGACAGAAATGGGTTAAGTGACCAAGAGGATGAAAGTATAAATAATATAGAAATGGTCTCTTGAAAAATATCCTTTTTGTGGATCAAAGAGAGCTTCTTGTGAGAATATCTTTTGGAGTATTGATGGAGAGCTTCTTGTGAGAGTTTCTTGTGAGAGAATCTTTGGTGTGAATCTCTTGAGCATGATTGAAGATCTATTCTAAGAAAGAGAGCGTAAGAATAATCTCATGGATGCATCAAAGTTTCGGCAATATTAGAGACCTTGACGACAAGAGTCTCGGAGCTTCAGAAACCCTAGTTTCTGAGGTGTATACGGGTTGTAATGGGACAGGGTGTGTACATACGTGGGTTGTATGAGGATAGGGCGTGTACAGTGGATAAAATCATGGAGATTTGTGTTCGAGTTGATGACTGGTTGTTGAAGACTGTGGCAGGTTCCATATCTGCATTCTATGGGCTCAGATTTATCACTGAGACTCTGATATGGTTACATTATTGTCTTGATGGATACTATTTCTTGTTGTGTTGTGAATGCTTAGGGAATTCTTGGTATGGATGTTGTGATGTGGTTTATGCTAGTTAATGGAGTAATCAGTACTCTTTTGATTCAATTGTGAGATGATTTCTATGGTATACTAGTTGCTTATACATGATTGAGTTAGCATTCATATTGATTGGTTGTGGAGCATGAGTAAGTTGTTGGAAATATTGGATGTGTTGTGACTGGTTGGTGGTCAGATTGGACAGTAAGAGACAGAAGAGAATAATAAATTGGTTGAAGAGTATCTAAGTTGATACTGAAGGATAAACCCTAATAGATCAAAAGGTATATGCAAGTTGTTGTATACACTGGCTGCATACATACGCGAGCTGTAGTGAGCCAGGGCACATACACACGCGGGATGCACTACTGACAGGTCGTGTACCTGTTGCAGATTGATATTTGTTGAGGATTGTTTCCTCATCTCAGTTGATGCTAAGGATGTAAGCTGAGTCTTGCATTATAGATCTGGTGCTCTTTTAGAGTTGTACTCTATTCATTTGTTGCTGAAAAAACCCATGGATTGTAGTCTGTAATAAAAAGAAAATTGTACATACATCTTGTGTTCTTTTTGTTCCTTGTGATAATGAGTTATTGATGATCTATGTTGCTTAGATATGCTATTGATATATGTTCACATCTAACTAGTTATAAATTATAGAAATGGGTAATGTGTTAATGGTGATCGCTAACTAATGAATTTGTAGTAAGAGGGAAGTTTTTGGGAAAAATATCCCCACACTCATTCACCCCCCCTCTAGGTGTGGTAGGTGTTTCCAACAATTGGTATCAGAGAAGGCCTTCACTACAAGCCTTGACAATATTTAAGGAGATCCATAGACACACAAATGGATGATGAATTACCAATCCTTGATGAGGAAAACTATTCTACTTGGAGAATAGAGATGAGAGTATATTTTAAGACAATGGGAGCAGTGATTTGGAAGGTGGCCATTGGTGGATCAGTTCCCTTGAATAACAAGTCAAAGTTTGCAGCTCAAAGGGAAGGAAAGAAGAATGATGCATTGGCTCTCAAAAACATTCTTAGTGGAATCTCAAGCCCTATCAAAGAGAGAATGGGACAATGCACTTCCACCAAGGATCTATGACTAAATCTAGAGGAGACATATCAAAACAAGAAAGAAGATGTTGAAGACCACTCCATCAATATCATTAAAAGTAAATAATCTCCAAAAACTCTTGAATGTATTATTTCTAAATGTGATCTTGAAAACATTTCAAATGAGGACAAATAATCAAGTGATGATGTTAGAACAAATGAAGATCTTGAAGACATTTCAAGTAAAGGCAAAGAATCATGTGATAATGTTGGAAAAAAGGAAGATCTTGAAGACACTTCAAATAAAGATAAAGAATCTCCAAAGACTCTTGATTGCAATGATTCAAAATGTGATGATGTTGAATTTTTCTCAAGTGAAGAAGATGATCTACAAATAGTTTGTGTAAAGTTTGATGATAGTTATCCCATGGAAAGAATAGAAGAAAATCTATTAGAACTTCAAAAGGAAGTTGAAGAGGGTTTATATAGATATAGAAGTGATCATTTTTATACATACTATAACTATCTTTAGGATAACACTAAGATGTTTCTTAGGAGGAGTCAAAGGCACATCTTGAAATTAAAGGGAATGATCAAAGAACAAGAAGAAAGCAATAAGACTCAATTGGAAGAAAAGGAAGAAGAGATCACAAGACTAAAGAATGAAAAACAAGATATGAAGGTAGATGATGAGATTAGAAAAATTCTTGAAACTATTGTCCATCTCAATACCCAAATTGAATAAGCCAAAAGGGTAGAAGAACTATTGAAGGATCAAATAAATGAAAAGGAAGAGTCATGTCATAAGTTATAAGTTGAAGTTGTTAACCTTAGAAATAAGGTAGAGAAGTCAAACAAATTTTTGAATAGTTCAAGAATCTTGGATGAGATCTTGGAAAGCCAAAGATCACCATGTGATAAATCAGGTCTTGGATACAAAGGAGAAGGTACACATGCTGAAGAAATCACCTCAAAGAAGCATGAGGTATGTCCATCAAAGGATCAAGACAATGTTGAAAATCAACCACCTACACAAGGAAAGGAAAATTTCAAAAGAACAAAGTAAGGAAAACATCAAGAAGCTATCTTTGGGACACCAAAGAAAAGGTATGAAAGTATTTTTCATGGGCATTGTTATTCATGTAATGAATATGGTCACAACGTTTTTGAATGTAGATCTTATGAAAGGAGATATAGTGGAAGATTTAATAACACCATAAGGTGTTGGAGATGTGATAAAGTAGGACATATTGTTGTTCACTGTAATTCCATGAGATTCTACACTTGTAGTGGATTTGGCCACAAATCCCATGCGTGTTGGAACACAAGAAGAAATTCCATGAGGAGGACTTCACATAACATGGCTAGAAGAAGGAATGAAGTAAGGAAGGGATACATATTTGAAAATATGGATGCTCCGAGCTCAAGTTATGAGGAGAAGGGACATCTACAGAAGTGGGTGAAGAAGACAGAGCAGCCAGAACTTAATGAAAGACTGAAGGGAAGTTCAAAAGTGTCATCTACTGAGGCATACACGAGTGATAGTGGTATCAGTCACGTACATATGTGGGATGACCTTTTATAGGTCGTGTACATACACAAGTTGTCTATGCAGCAGGTCGTGTATATGTGGTGAAGCCTAAGGAAAAGGGCTATGCACAAGGATTAGAGTTTGATGTGATGGTATAACTCTATGATGCAGGGTCTGACATGGTATATTGCAAGTTCTGACACTGTTTGATGTATATTTTCATGATTATATATTGGATTATGTAAGGTGATGATGTAAAATAAAATCTTGGGTGCATGGCACTAACCCATGAGTATGGATTGATGCATTTTCTATTGAAGAACAATGTTGGTTATGACAATGAAGTTATGACACCTTAGTTATGTGATATATCTTGATGATGTATTGGAAGCTTACTTGTTGGAAAGCTTGATGCATTTATTTAGCATATGGATGGGATACACATTGGGACATGTGGTTGGTAAAATTGATCATGTTTTACATCATTGATGATCTATATTTGATGCATGATTGGTACATTTCTAGTATATTGGTAGAGGCATCTACTAGTAGTTTCATTGGAACATGTTTTATGGAGGATTTGACATACACATATGGGATTCATCATTTTGTGGTACTGGTGCATGGTGATGTACATTTTTGGTACACTCATATATGCCATATGCTTAATGATACTACACCATTGGTACTACTATATTAGCACAACAATTGGTATTTGTTTGAGATTCATGATTGTGGCACTTGGTTCATGATGGAGACATATCATGAGTGATGTGACACATGGTTGGCATATTGGTAGATGCACATGGTTGGCATATTGGTAGATACACATGTTGGTATATTGATAGAGGCATATGATTGATACGTTCCATGGATGATATCTTTTGTCACATTGCATGATGTTGATGTACATGGTTGATGTACATAGGTGTTGTGTGTGATGAGAACACATTCTTGTACAAGATGTACTTGGTTGATATTTTGTTCATGATTCTTTATTTCATTGTTGACATATTTTTTTCTTCATGATGCATGTTATGGCATGAGTTTGATGCATGAACAAGTCCAAGGATCATTATATGGTAGCACATTGTTCATATTGCAAATAAGATAGGGGATACATACCCATAGGGGGAGTCATTCTTCTTCCTATGATTCTAGGAGGAGATATTTATCAGATGCATAGCTAGAAAAGAGCCCTATATTTCAAGAAAGAGCACAAAAGCATAATTCCAGGGGGAGCAATGGTCATAGGGGGAGTATGTTTGATGTATATTCAACATTACATCAGAGGGATATCCCTTTTTCAAAAGGGGAGAGATTATTCATAGGAAGATCAAGGGCACTTAGACAAGGGGAGAAGCCCCAAGGAAATTTCAAGCAAGGGGAGTAGCCCCAAGAGGAAAATGGCCATTTTCCATTGATTTCAAAGGGGGAGAGATATTCACATTGATGTGATTGATGATTATTGATTGGGAGATATATTCACATTTGGGAGAGATAGTCACATTGACTATTGATGTAGAGCATGCCTTACCTACATGTTGACATCAATAATTGGTAATTGGTGTTGACATCAATGTTGGTATTGTCATCAATGCCAAAGGGGGATATTGTTGGATCATGTTTTCATTGATGCCAATGGTTTGATTGATTGATGTCAAAAGGATTGATTCATTGATGATTGATGTAATGTAATATGTATTTTCCTTGATGAGAATGCATAGATGAAGATGGATCAATGAGTTGTCATTGATATGATGAAGATGGATCAATGAGTTGACATTGATATATGATGAATATGGATCAATGAGTTGTCATGGATATGATGAAGATGGATTAATGAGTTTTCATTGATACATGATGAATATGGATCAATGTGGTTTCATTGGTATATAATGTATTGTTGGAAAAATGTATAGATGACTCATTATTGTCTTATTATGATTGATAAGGTACACAAATGGATGAACTCCAAAGTGGTCCCCTTATGGTGAAAGACCTCATGGGAAGATGCTTTGTGGATCGAGTTATCCTAGAAGAATGGTTGAAGGACCCATGCTTGTATGCAGAATAATGAGATGAATATAAATGAAGTTGTTGGTGAAAATATCCTATATGGATAGTGCTTGTCATACCATTTCCGGTGGTATGTGGAATGTCACATAACTCCTCATGGTTTGAGATTTATGGCCTTACGAAGATGAAAGACCACCATATGTTGGCTTGAAGCCCACAAGGTCAAAGAAGTCAAAGTGAACTAAAAGAAGAAATAATTATTTAAATGATAAAGTAAAGTGACAAAGTCAAGGTGGACTATTTAAATAATAAAGATAAGTGACAAAATCAATAAGTGATAAAGTAAGGTGACAATATCAAGAAGGAATATTTAAATGATAAAGTATTGGAGAAATTTCTATTTATGGAAAGTGGTTAACCCTAAAATAAGGAAATTAGGTTAAGTGACCTATAAATGGGTTAAGTGAACTAGAAATGGGTTAAGTGACCTAGAGGATGAAATTATAAATAAGATAGCAATGGTATCTTGAAAAACATCATTTTTGTGGATCAAGGAGAGCTTCCTGTGAGAACATCTTTTGGAGTATTGATGAAGAGATTCTTGTGAGAGCATCTTTGGTGTGAATCTCTTGAGAATTATTAAAGATATAATCTGAGAAAGAGAGCGTAAGGAGAATCTCATTAATGCATCAAAGTTTCGACAGTATTGGAGACCTTGATGGAAAAAGTATCGAAGTTTCATAAACCCTAGTTTCTGAGGTGTACGTGGGTTGTAATAGGCCATGGCGCATACATACATAGGTTGTATGAGGACAAGGCATGTACAATAGATAAAATCATGGAGATTTGTGTTTGATCTGATGACTGGTTGTTGAATACTATGGGAGGTTCCAGATCTGCATTCTATGGGCTCAGATCTTTCACTGAGACTCTGATATGGTTACATTATTGTCTTGATGGATACTATTTATTGTTGTGTTGTGAATCCTTAGGGAATTATTGGTATGGTTGTTTTGATGTGGTTTATGTTGGTTAATGGATTAAGCAATACTCCTGTAATTCAGTTGTGATATGATTTCTATGGTATACTAGTTTCTTATACATGATTGAGTTAGCATTCATATTGATTGGTTGTGGAGCATGAGTAAGTTGTTGGAAAGCTTGGATGTGTTATGATTGGTTGCTGGTGAGATTAGACAGTAAGAGATAGAAGATAATAGTAAATTGGTTGCAGAGGATCTGAGTTTATCTTTAAGGATAAACCCTAATAGCTCAAAAGGTATATGCAGGCTATTGTATACACTAGTTGTGTGCATACACAGGTTGTAGTGAGCCAGGGCGTGTAGACACGTGGGATGCACTACTGATAGGTCGCGTACCTATTGGAGATTGATATTTGTTGAGGATTGTTGCCTCATCTCAGATGATGATGAGGATGTAAGCTAAGTCTTGCATTATAGAGTTGGTGCTCTTATAGAGTTGTACTCTATTCAGTTGTTGTTGAAAAACCCCAAGGATTGTAGTCCGTAATAAAAAGAAAATTGTACATACATCTTATGTTCTTTGTGTTCCTTGTGATGATGACTTATTGATGATCTATGTTTTTGAGATATGATGCTAATATATGTTCACATATAACTGGTTATAAATGACAACAATGGGCAATGTGTTAATGGTGATCACTAACTAATGAATTTTGTAGTAAGAGAGAGGTTTTTGGGAAAGTGATCCCCACACTCATTCACCCCTCCCCCCCTCCCCTCTAAGTGTGGTAGGTGTGTCCAAAATAAACATCAAAACTTCATATGTCAATTTTCATAGGTAACTCTATGTGACTAATTTTTAGATGTGAAAATTTCTTCTTGGTGATCTAACAATAAAACCCTAGCTATTATCACTGAACAATTTTACACCAAAAATTATTGATTGAAAATATATGCAATAGAAAGAACAAGATCAAAGATGAATAATCAATACACAAGATACACAAGAATTATTTTCTGTAACTTTATCCAATCCTTCAAATATGAGGAAAAATCCATTCCTCTCAATGTCACCAAAACTAAGGAAAAAACTTCTCCTCTCAGCCAATACATTATCACCAAAAATTGAGGACAACCTTGTCCTTCAATAATAAAAATCAAAAAACCAAACCTGGAAATATCCTCTACTATAGATCACCTACACATCCTGTTGACGTCACCTATCAGCATGTACAGATATTTTCATGTCTAGATAATTTCATACACTATTCACCTTTCTTCAACTTGCATACATACACTGTCCACCTTCTTACAACCCACATATATACACAGTTCACCTTCATGCAATTCACGTATAATCTTAGAAAATCATTTTTATTCACATGTGCGTCCTTCCTCACATTCACATTTTGATCCAGAAACCCTAGGTCAGATCGCCTAGGTTCAAAAGTCTCCTTGGCACAATTTCCATCCTTCTTAGCACAAGTGTTTTCTCACTTGTGTTAAATCCATTATGCCACACTCGAATGATCCAATTTCATAATGAATCTCTCCTTTATATAGGATTCCAAAGGGGTGTGTCAAGATCCCTTTCACATGTCAAAATTAATTTGAATATTTTAATATCCTCTTGTGGGTGTGGAACCCCATCACAATCCCAAAAGATCCATCATCTATCCCATGAGGCCCTAACCTAATTTATGAGGCGATTTAGATGAAACGAAAGGTAAAAATGGTGCCAATGAAAATTACCACATGTTGGGCACCTTGGAATCTAGTGGGAATACCTCCTGAAGCTACAAAATAAACAATCCATATTAGAGAGGGAGTTATTCTCTACCACTCCTAGCTTGTCTCTAAAGTAGGAAAATTCCCCTTCACTAGGGGTTTGGTGAGAATATATACAATATGTTCATCTATGGAAATGTGTTGGAGCTTCACAAATCCCTTCTATACCTTGTCTCTGATGAAGTGGTATCTCATCTCAATGTGTTTCGACTTATCATGAAAAAAATTGTTCTCTAAGAGTTTGATACAACTCTGATTGTCACAGTGAATCATAGTATGCTCCAACTACTGACCAAATAAATCTGCAAAAATCTTCCAAAGACAAATATCCTCACAACTTGTCAAACAAGCTACCATATACTCTACCTCTATTGAACTGAGTGCCACAGGCATCTACTTCCTACTGAACCAAGAAACTATTGTTGATCCCAAGTTGAAGCAAGCACTAGAAGTACTCTTCCTGTCAATTGCACTCCCTGCTCAATATGAGTCTAAATATCCATGGATCCTAAATCAATTCATCTTGACATATCTTAGAACAAATCCGAGTGTACCTTAGAGTTACTTGATTACATGTTTTGCTACCACCCAATGCACTTGGCCTAGCTCAACCATGAACTAAATCAAGGTGTTAACAAAAAAAAAAAAAAAATCCTAGTGTTAACCAGGTACATCAATGAACCAATAAAATGCCTATACATTGTGGGATACACCAAGAGTAAATTAGAAGATCCCAAAATTCTCAGATTGGTGATCATAGGAATATTTATGAACTTGCAGTCCATCATCCCGAACCTCTTCAATATATCAACTGCATACTTCCCCTCTCCAAGTAATATCTCTCCTGGTTGTTTCCACAACCCTAATCCTAGGAAGTAACACATCAACCCAATGTATTTCATTTCGAGCTCTGAATCCAAATCCTTCTTGCATTTGGAAATAAGATCCTCAACCCCTGTGAGGAATAGGTCATTGACATATAATACCAATATGAGAGGATTTTTTCCAACCTGTAATAAGAGATAGAGTTTGGGGTCTTATTCACTCTTAATGAATCCCAAATCTATAAATACCCATCAATCCTCAAGTACCATGCATGAAATTCCTGCCTGAGTCCATACATGTCTTTCTTCAATCTACAAAGTTGAGACTCCCTCTTATGTACCTCAAATACCTTAGTTTTATCTATGTAAACCTCCTCCTCATTCAAGCCATTGAGTAAGTTTGTCTTCACATCCATCTGACAAACATTCCACCCCATCACCGAAGTGAGAGAAATAACCATATTGATAGAAGTATACCTAGCCACTGGAGAAAAAGTCTCCTCGCAGTATACTCCATCTTTTTGGGAGAACCCTCTTGATACGAATATTTCCTTATACTTATCGATACTACCATATGTAGTATGCTTTATCTTGTATATCCACTTGGAAGTTACTATCGACTTCCCTTTTTGTCTCAAAACCATATCTCATATGTCATTCTTCATGATGAATTGGTACTCCTCGATCATGGCATATTTACAAACCTGTTGGCCTACTACTTCCTTAAAACTGGAAGGCTCATAATCAATGATATTCCTCATAAGAGCCACATATGAGCCAAATATCTCCAGAGGTATTCTCTCTCTGTGGGTGTCTTTGGGGTATGTATGTCCCTTAGTAGCCTTTAGGGTCTCTTGAACCCATCTAGGTCTTGCATCCTGGTTACTATGAAGATCCATTGTATCCACAAACTATTTTGACTCCTCCTCATGATCTGAGGATCACTCCTCTATATTGAATGAGATTGTATAGTACTCAAACTTTTGAGCCTCCTAATCCTCACCACCTGATGTGATCTCAAGGGACTTCGTAAAATACAAGTCTTCCTCAAACCTAACATCTCGACTCACCTTAACATATTTTTGTTATGAAATGTAGATACAATAGACATTTGAAGTCTCCTAGTATCCTACAAACATGTCCTTTCTTCAGGAAGGTTCCAACTTCATTCTCTTCTCCTTAGGAACATGGATGTATACTGGAAAAATGAATATCCTCAAATTCCTTATCTTATGTTTCACTCCTGTGAATTCCTCCTTAGGAGTATTTTCCTCCAAGCTCCTACAAGGACTCTTGTTCTAAACATACACTACAATGTTGCATGATTCTTCCCAAAGCATCTTGGGTAGATCCTGGTCATGAAAAATTTAATTGGCAACCTCAAGTATCATCTGATTCTTCCTTTTTGCAACCCCACTCTATTGAGAGTTGAAAGGTACTATTTGATCCCTCTTAATTCCTTCTTTCTTGCAAAATTTATTAAACTCATTGGAGGTATACTCACCCCCATTGTATGACTTCAAGACCTTGATATTATTTCCTATATGATTCTCCACTAGAGCCTTGAACTCCATCAATCAACTGAAGAATCCATCCTTGGTATTCATGAAGAAGATCCATTTCCTAGAATAATCATCAATTAAGTTCACATAGTACCGGCAACCACTCACATATGGAACTGAAATTTATATACACACATATAAATGTACTCATTCCAAGATCTTCTTGGACCTACCATCACGTTTTGGAAAATAAACCTTGACATTTTTTCCAAGTGCAAAACCTTTGCATACTACTTGATGCTTAGTTTCAAACTTTGGGATACTTGTGACTATCATTATTAACACTGGATAATCTTGGTGATGCAAGTATCCCAATCTCCTATGCCAAAGCTTGCATGGGGTATCACTGTCATGTACCAGGGCCTGAGTTGGATGACCTTTTAGCTTGTAAATACTTCCATCATGAGTCCCAATGACCTATGTTGATTCAAGACTCAATCCCTTTGTCCAAGAAAGAACCTTACCATCAATGAATGCCACTTCATATCATATATCCTCCATGGCAGAGATAGAGAATAAGTTCTTCTTCAATCCAAGTACATACAACGCTTCACTCATCTTGGGAGGCTTTCTAGACTACAAATGAAACAAATTTGTTCCAACTCCCTTGACTGCATACTTGAGATTATCTCCAAGTTCCACTTGAAATCATGAGTCTTTCTCTATTAAATAGGTGAGCTATTTCTTTGACCCTATCATATGATGAGAATATCCACTATCAACCAACAAAGTTTCCATGGTGACCTTTTTGGAACAAGAACAGGAACAACAATCTTCTATTGTTGCGACCAAAAATGTGTCTTGATATGATCCCTTCTCTTCAAATACCAAGCTCTAAGCCCATGTAAATTTTTACATGAAACTCTATGTGACTAATTTTTTTATCTAAAAATTGCTTCCTAGTGATCTAACAGTAAAACCCTATCTGTTATCACTGAACAATTTTACACTAAAAATTATTGACTAAAAATATATGCAGTGGAAACAACAAGATCAAAGATGAATCATAAATACATAAGGGACACAATAATTTTGTTCTGTAACTTTATCCAATTCTTCAAATATGAGGACAAAACCATTCCTCTAAATGTCACCAAAACTGAGGACAAAACCATTCCTCTCAACCAATACAATATCACCAATAATTGAGGACAAACTTTTCATTCGATAATACAAATAAGAAAACCAAACCTGGAAATATCCTCTGTTGTAGATCAACTGTATGGCATGTTGACATCACTTGTCATCCTATATGGATACGTTCCTGTCCAGATAATTTCATACGCTATTCACCTTTCTTCAACCCATGTACATACGTGGTTCACCTTCTTGCAACTCATGTATATACGTAGTTTTCCTTCGTGCAATCCACACATAATATGAGAAACTCATTTTTCTTCGCATGTTCTTCCTTCCTCACTTTCTCATTCTAATCCAAAAACCCTAGGCTAGATCACCTAGGTTCATAAGTATCATTTCCACAATTTCCATCCTTTTTAGCACAAGTATTTTCTCACTCATGCTAACTCCATGGTGCCACACTGTAATGATCTAATGTCACAATGACTTTCTCCTTTATATAGGAGTCCAAAGGGGTGTGTCAAGAGCCCTTTCACAAGTCAACATTAAATTATAATATTTTAAACTTCTCTTTTGGGTGTGAAACCACATCACAAGTCCACAAGACCCATCATCTTTCCCATGAGACCCTAGCCTCATTTCTAGGTCGATTTAGACAAAACAAAAGGTAAAATTGGTGCCAACAAAAATTCTCAGATGCCTAGAACCTTGGCCTCTAATGGGAATACCTCCCAAAGCTACGAAATCAACATCATCCTCATGATTCACTAATTCAGGATCTCATTCTTTAACCAAGTCTTCATTGTATTTAGTATCATGGGATAATTCTTACTTTTGGAATCCTTCTTCATAAAAAATTTTCTTTCTTACATCATGGGATCACTATAATAACATGTTAGGGTCTTTTCCAGTGCCCCATATGTTCATGAAGGTATCTTCAAATTGTTCCATGGTCTCGATGCCTTTATCAGGGATACCATCATACCATATTCTAGTAGTGTCATGGAGAGTAGTTGGGAAAATATTCATCACCAAATATTCAACCTCGTCATTGATGGGATTCAATTGAAAGAAAGAAAATAAATTACTCATGTTTTCTTCGTTAGTAGTCTCATCATTACCAGAAATCTTGGGAAACCATTTTATTTTGTACTCAAGAAGCATTTGTTGAGGGTACCCTCAGATTTCACTCATGTCCAAGGGCATGAAAATTTCACCTGGATCCCATCTTGGAGAATCCATGGGTAAAAAAGTTGGTTGTTGTGATGTTTAATGTGGGTTTTCATCAATGGATTCTCCAGATAAACCTTAGGATTATCAAAGAAAGAGAGGGAATCACCCTTGGTGGAGCCACTAGGTAATCTTACAATATAATGTCTTTAAGAAAATATCATCAAATATGTGTCGTTAAGAAAAAATGACTAGATTGTCCCTGACAATGGTTCCAAAATGTTATCACGGGATTTGTAGTTGTGCAAATCCCAACACAATATCACTAAATCTTGTGTAACTATAGGAAATCCTACCACTGTCGCCTTAGAAATAAATCCCCTCGTTTTAGTGATGGAGGTGGTACACCACAAGGGAGGCTTTGCTAATGAACTCAAGGGATCAAAGTGGTAGGTTTGTTAGCCAAGCCCACCACCCCCTCTCTTCATCACCTAAGTGAGAGGTTTATGTCTGTGAAATTGAGGAAGAAAAGGATGTTTCGGGTACCTACATAGAATAATAACAATTATATCATATGTATAGTGATTTTCAAGTACCAATACATTATTAACACCTCAATAGACAATAAAGAATTATTGATGTTGGTGCAAAATTGCAGCAATACAATAGTTTTCAATGTAAATTATGATTTTGTAGCAACAACAAGTTAGAGAGATCATAATTTCATGAAATGAAAAGGAAAATTTAGCACATATCCAATAGATCAATGTCCAAGTATCCCAAACAATTTATTAGTATGTTATCTAGGATTAGACTAGTGTATGCAGCAAAATGAAGTAAATTAGATGGATGTAGCAAAGATTTTCAACAAAAAAAATAAAATTAGTGAGTTAGACTAATTTAGAGTTAGAGAAATTAGTAGAAATCCTTAGAGAATAAGAGTTTAGTGTTGTTTGATCAAATTCCTTCATAAGAGAGAAAGTGATATAGTGATTTTTGGGATATGGAATCTTTTCTAACAACAATAAATATGGAGAATGATGATAACATTGTCTAAGAGAAAAGGCTTGATATCTAAGGTGCTAGCACATTATGCCCTTAGATTTGAATAAGAGGTTTCTAGAGTGCAAGCACTTTTGGGCTCTAGCAATTCTTTCTTGCCTTCTTAGATTCTTCAATAATGTCACAACAAGTTTCTAGAATCAAACTTCTAAAGTGTTAGCACTTTAGGGATTTAGGAGTTTAATCTAGGTAGGATTTCCTTCACAAATTAATGGATGCAATTATCCTTATGAGAGGAGTAAGCACCTTATGTTCCTCTCTTAGGGTTTTAACCAAGAAATAAATCTTCAATATGAACAAGTATACTCACAATAAAGCATTAATGACATGAAATTGCAAAAAATTACTTAATGCACCAAGACAATGACAAGAGATAACCCTAATTGCAGACAATTCCTCCAAAAATCAACAAAGAGATTTCCAAGCTTGTCCTCCAAAGGCTAGCGCATGAGTAAAATAGAGCAATACCCCCAAAAGGGAAAAACATTTAGATATCACTCTCACATGTGTGAGAGAAGTTGTGATGACAAAATGAGTCTTTGGTTAACCATATTTATATTGGAAATCCTAACCATGAAAATACTCAATTGAAAAGTCATGTATTTTCACAAGGGGGGATACTTCTTAATTTGCCCCTTTTAATTTACAAAATTTAAATTTTACATAATATAAAACCCTAGAAGGGTGACATCATTCCCTAAGGGGGTGACGTTGAGATCTAAGAAGGTGACATTGAGGATGAAAGGTGGAACATTGGGCCTCCGAAGGCCATACATCAATCCATCTAGTGCCAAAGTGCCATGCCAAGTGTCCTCATCCACTAAACCATCTCTAAAACCATGTCCATCAAGACCTACCCCTCCAAGGGTGATGGTGTGGGCTAGGAAAGTGACATATAGGCCTCCAAAGGCCAACGTCCAAGTGGAAAATGGTGGGATCTCATCATCTAGTCATGCCAAGGTCCCTCTAAAGGCAACACCCTCCATCCTCAAGGTGAAACATCCATCATCTCATGTTCCCTAGACGTGGACTCTAGCATCCATCATTATGCTCCAAATCCCTCATGGAGGTACAAATGAAGTCATCTTCCCACGAATACCTATTCACAAAGAAAGGTATTGAAAAGACAAACATATATTCCCTCCAATGGTCCACAACTAACAATATTCATGCCAAGTAAGCCATATCTAATTCAATAACCACCTAAACATGTGCATCAAATCCCCCCTTTTCAAATTAATTGAATGTTCAAAGACCTTATAAGTTTTTCCTAGTTTCGGTATGGGAGGGGCGTCATGGTTCCTTATTGTCTAAGTCAATCCCCAAGTAAAGGGATGTTTCCCAAGAGGAACCTATCTAAGTCATGTAGTGAGTGTGAGGTGGATTTTGGGGCAAGACTTCTAGGTGTGGGGTCCTTGACATACAAGGGTTAGTATTGCCTCATTTATGGGTGCCTTTGTAGAGGGTGTGATTTCTCTTGAGTTACCCAATATTTACATGCCACCTTTTTCCAAACCCCTTTTTTCCATCTTTCCAATCCTTGATTTCATTTATAATTTTCAAATTTGAGGTTCCCCCTTTAATGGTTTCCAAGATTTAGCATTACTTTTTGGACCGGGAAAGCACTGAATGAATAGAGCTAAAGTTGGACCAGAATTTGGTGGTCATTATTTGTTATGTTCACTTTATTGTTAGCATCATTGTATTATTCTTTTATAGCAGTTGTAATTTACCTATGGGATATCAACCCCTCCTTCCCATGAAATGAGGTATAATCCCTTCTTGGTTCAATGAACCTGGAAACCCAAAATATAATGAAATGGAAGGGTATAATGATGGAAGGTGGTAAGTATGGATGGGAATGGTATGATGACCCTTCAAAGAACCACCCATGTTGGCATAGGGGAAGACCCAGGGTTCAATGCTACAACAACGCACCAACAAAACCCTAACTATCAGCCCTTTCAACAACACCTGCAAAGCAGATGAAGTATCACCTGAGGTAGAGGAAGGGGTGGTTGCAGGACTCAAATGTTTGCAACCTTAGCTGGGACACAGATTTGTGATTCTAGTATTTAACAAATCACTCAACAGTAAATCTTCATCAATATTTAACCAATATCTACCCCAAAGGTAAAATAGAGCATCACAACAGTCACCCAGATTTAATATATCTAAGCACTTAGCATAAGGGATTAGATTAGATCTAGCAGATTCAAGCACTAAGAAAGTTCACATAGGAGCTAGTAACTCCAAGGGGAAGACATGCAACTCACTGAAATTTCCCATATTAAGGAGGTAGTGCTAGTTGGAATATTTTCCAATAGGCATATGAATATGGAGGTTCTCAAACGATGGACACAAGACCAATTCATTCCCATCCTTGGCTATGAACCAAAATCCCTAATCCTAGTGAAAGGTTGGATGGCTTGGATAACTCATTCTGTGGAAGATGCCAACAAAATGTTTCACTCCAAGTGGAGTTGGGGATCACAAGCCCTATTTATAAATAAGTGATCTGTAAGTTTTGATGAAAACTCTGATCATCTCACGATAAACCCCATTAGGTCTGCCTTCCATGCCTTCCCCTTCACCTCTAATTAGAAGTGATTTTTATTGAAATCATAAACTCACTAGGATTTTTCTATGAGTATGATAATTCCTACCTCTCACAAGCTACATGGGAATGGAGAGAATTCTGGTCATTTTAAAGATCGCAGGAGGTTTCCTTGATACCATCTCTATCCATCTTGGACAACATTCATTGCATAAAAAGATAGACTAAGAAGGAATTCTCTTCCAATGAGGGAATTTCCACTCATACAAACACTTATTCAAACACTACATAAAGAGCTCGCCAAAAAAAACACGGGTTACAAAAATATTAGAAAACTCCACCCAGATAAGCCCTAGTAACAAATTACTGTCACATGGCATGTGGATTTCCTCAACTATAAATTATGTCGAAACTTCTGGACATGACGCAACAAGCTCCATCTAAACGGTTCATATTTCACCCTTCTCGGACAAACAAGAAAGAATCTCATCAGGTAAGTCAAACTCCTCTCCTTTCCATTCTGATTTGTCATCTTTTTATTCTCTTAAAAATGGTTCCACCGAGCTCATTTCCATCCCCTTCTCTCCTCCTACGTCCCAGGACTCCCTTCACAGTCCTTCGGGAAACACCTGCCCTTCCCCCTCTCCCCTCATTCATAGTCCTCTTCATGCTTCTATGTGCCCCCTATATCTTCCCTCCCCCCTCCCATCCTCCTGTAGCTTCCCCTGCCCCAGACCTTTTCCCTTACCCCCCCCTCCCTTTCACAACCTCTCCATCCCCCTCTCTCACCTCCCTTTCCTCTTCCACTCCCTCCTGATTCAAAATAAAATATTTGGTCCAAATCCAAATATCCCCCCTTTAAGAACCTAGGAGTATAAGGAGGCCTCGACCCCCATTTGGATTGTAACCCAAAACCTCCCTCTTGAGGTTGGAAATCATATCTCTCCATTTCTCAGAGACATGAAACTTCAAAAGTAAGGTCAGGAAAACAAAATTTGTTTATTGGGGACCTTAGAGAAAATGCCCCTTCGTCTCCTTCCCTGTGATCATTCTTTCACTAAATTGTAGGGGGTTGGAAATTCCCCACAAAAAACTAGCCATAAAATTTTTGATGGAGATTCACCATCCCTCCATCATCCTCCTATGGGAAACAATGTTGGTTGGGGATCTCTTTTCTACTAATATTTATCGGTTCTTCCCAAGGTGAGATTTGCTCTCTATTGATGCATCTAGACACTCATGAGCGATGTCTACTAGGTGGCGTTGCTCCACTTTTCTTTTTCATAATGCTTGGGCCATTCAGTTGGATCTAGGGATTGAATTCCACTCCTCTGAATTGGATTTGGAGTTCACTTTAATTAATCTCTATGGACCTTACAATGGTAACCGAAGGATTTTGTGGGAACACACACTCAAGAATAATTTTCTTAAATCAGAATACCTCATAATTGGAGGCGACTTGAATTTCACCTTGGGAGCTAATAAGATTTTGGGTACCTCCACCCAATATGATTCCCTCTCTAAATTCCTCATCCACACACTGGATGGTCTAGGTCTTATCAACATTCTTCCTCCTAAAATAGTCTCTACCTCGAGAAACATGAGATTTGGAGAAAAACGGATTGTGAAGCGTGTGGATTGTTTACTCATCTCTGAAGCTCTTCTAGACTCTTTGCGCGGTTTTCATCAATGGGTTTCCACATGTGGAGACTGATACCATAACCTAATTATCTTCAAGATTAAGGCCCTTCCACAAAAGCCCCCGACTCCTTTCAAACTAAATATTTTTTGGATGGAATATCCCACATTCAAAGGGTCTATAAAATTGTGTTGGACTCCACCCCCCCCCCCAACTACAATTCCTTGAGAATATAAAAAAAGAAAAAAAAAGTGGTGCATGTTTGGGGACAAAAAAGAGAAAAAGGGAATTTGAATCCTAGCAATATATCGAAAGGAAACTCTAGAAATGGTACGATGAGGAAATCCATAGATCCCTCTCTGAAGACAACAAAAAATGTCTAAAGGAATTCGAATGAGAGAGAAGAAATATTATACTCATCAAAGAAAAGGAATGGAGACTAAAAATCATGGCACTCGGGCTACAAACACAGGACAAAAACACCAAATTCTTCAACAAATTTGCAAATCACCAGAAAACAATTAACGCAATCTAGGAAATTAATCAAGAAAAGGGGACAAAATCCATCGCATTTAAGAATATAACACAAGATGACATCAATCACTTTCATTGTCTTTTCAAACAAGACTCTGGAGATTCTATTGAAGATATTATAAGAATATCCTACCTCTTCCCTAGATTTATAGACCACGATGGAAACTATTAGCTAATGACAGAAATCACCAAGGAATAACTCTTGGCCACCATTCATAGTTTTGAAAAAGACAAAATACCTAGGCCTAACGGTATTCCGGTGGAATTCTACTCAAAACTCTATGAATTTTTAGGGGAGGACTTGCATAAAGTGGTTGGATACTCAAGAACCACAGGTCAAATTCTTGCAGCATTCAACTCCACCTTCATTGCTCTAATCCAAAAAAGTGATAATCTAAGCTCATTTAACCATTTTTGCCACATATCCCTATGTAACAACATTTATAAAATCATTTCAAATATGATAGAAAGAAGGCTCATATACTTTCTCCCAGACCATATCTCTCTGGAGAAATTTGTATTCCTCAAAAGAAGGAAAATACATGACTTAATTGGCCTAGTGCAAGAAGGATTTCACTATGTTCATACCTTAACATAGAAAGCAATCTCACTCAAAGTTGATCTATCAAAAATCTTCGACAAAGTCAGTTGGTTGTACCTATGGATTCTCCTCATTCAGTTGGGGTTCTACCATTCCTTCATCATATGGGTCCTAAACTACATCAGCTCCACATATTTTGCAGTTATCATAAATGGCTATGTCTCTACTTTCTTCAAACCTGAGATGGGACTTCTTTAAGGGTCCCCTCTTTCCCCTATCCTCTTTTTGTTAGTGGCAGAAGGATTAAGAAGGATAATTCACAAGTCCATTGTGTTAATGTTTATGCCATTATTATAGTTCTTTGCATTTCATAAGATAAGAGCATAATAAGAACAAGATCACTGAGAAATACACATTCACAAGAGACACAACATTTATCCTGGGAAACCCTCTAGGGGAAGAAAAC
>ML786091.1:534818-546156 GCA_009831015.1 Picea engelmannii | reverse complement strand
TCCTCTTCCCCTCCCTCATGAATCAAAATAAAATATTCAGTCCATATCCAAATCTCCCCCCTTTAAGAAGTTGGGAGTAGAAGGAGGCCTCAACCCCCATTTGGATTTTAACCCAAAACCTCCCTCTCGAGGTTGGAAATCGTATCTCTCCATTGCTCAGAGATAGGAAAATTAAGATGTAAAGTCAAGAAAAAAAATGTTTATTGGAGCCCTTAGATAAAATGTCACTTCGACTCCTTCTCCATGATCATTCTTTCACTAAATTGTAGGGGGTTGGACAATCCCCACAAAAATATGGCCATAAAAAGGTTGATGGAGATTCACCAACCCTCCATCATCCTCCTATGGGAAACAATGTTGGTTGGGGATCGCTTTACTACTACTCTTTCTCAGTTCTTCCCAAAGTGGGAATTCCTCTCTATTGATGCACATAGACACTCAAGAGGCCTTTCTACTAGGAGGCATTGATCTAGCTTTCTTTTTTAGAATTCTTGGTCCATTCAGTTGGGTCTAGGGATTGAATTCCACTCCTCTGAATTGGATTTGGACTTCACTTGCATTAATCTCTATGGACCTTACAACGGTGACCAAAGTATTTTTTGGGAACACACACTCAAGAACAACTTTCTCAAAGAATAATACCTCATAATTGGAGGCAACTTGAATTTCACCTTGGGATCCAATGATATTTGGGGTACCTGCGCCCAATATGATCCCCTCTCTGAATTCCTCATCCACATAGTGGATGATGTGGGTCTTATCAACATTCTTCCTCCTAAAATAGTCTCGACCTTAAGAAAGATGAGATCTAGAAGAAAGAATTGTGAAGAGCCTAGACTGTTTACTCATCTCTAAAGCTCTTCTAGACTATTTTCCTAGTTGTCTTCAATGGTTCTCCACATGTGGAGACTCAGACCACAACCTGGTTATCTTCAAGATCAAGGCCCTTCAACATAAGCCCCTGACTCCTTTCAAACTATTTTTTTTTTGGATGGAAGATCCCACATTCAAGGAGGCTATAAAATTGTTTCAGACTCCCCCCCACTGCAATTCCTTGAGAATATAAAAAAATAAAACAATGTGGCACGGGCTTGGTGAAAAAAAAGAGAAAAAGGGAATCTGAATCCCTGCAAGATATCAAAAGGAAACTCAAGAACTTGTACAATGAGGAAAGTCGGATATCCCTCTCTCAAGACAACAAAACATATCTAAAGGAATTAGAATGAAAGAAAATAAATCTTATACTCATCAAAGAAAAGGAATGGATACTAAAAAGCATGGCACTCTAGCTACAAGCAGGGGAAAAAAACACCAAATTCTTCCACAAATTTGCAAATCACCGGAAAACAATTAACACAATCTGGGAAACTGATCAAGAAAAAGGGACAAAAGCCACCACATTTAAGAATATAGCACAAGGTGACATCAATCACTTTCAATCTCTTTTTAAACAAGACTCTGGAGCTTCTATTGAAGATATTATAAGAATATCCTACCTCTCCCCTAGATTTATAGAACACGATGGAAACTATAAACTAATGAAATAAATCACCAAGGAATAACTCTTGGCCACCATTCATAGTTTTCAAAAAGACAAAATCCCTAGGCCTGACGGTATTCCGGTGGAATTCTACTCAAATTTCTATGAATTTTTTGGGGAGGACTTGCTTAAAGTGGTTGGATACTCGAGAACCACTGGTCAAATTCTTGCAACATTCAACTCCACCTTCATTGCTCTAATCCAAAAAAGTGATAATCTGAGCTCATTTGACCATTTTCACTCCATATCCCTCTGCAAAAACATTTATAAAATCATTTCAAATATGACAGCAAGAAGGATCATAGACTTTCTCATGGACCATATCTCTCTAGAGAAATTTGCATTCCTCAAAGGAAGGAAAATACATGAGGTAATTGGCCTAGCGCAAGAAGGATTGCACTATTTTCATACCTTAACATATAAAGATATCTCACTCAAACTTGAACTATCAAAAACCTTCGACAAAGTTAGTTGGTTGTACCTGTGGATTCTCCTCATTCACTTGGTGTTATGCCACTCCTTCGTCATATGGGTCCTAAGCTACATCCGCTCCACATCTTTTGCAGTTCTCATAAATGGCTATGTCTCTAATTTCTTCAAACCTGAGAGGGGACTTCATCAAGGGTTCCATCTTTCCCCTCTCCTATTTCTGTTAGTGGCAGAAGGATTAAGTAGTATAATTCATGAGGCCATTGAAGAAGTAAATCTTAAAGGAATAGTGGTAATTCCATCTCTCACCCTCTTTTCTATTTGTGGATGATATACTCATTTTTTGTGAAAAAAGACTTGTTTTCATAGATAATCTAAAGTCCCTTCTATCCTCCTTCTTCCTAGGAACAAACATGAAAATAAATTGGAATAAATCATCCATATTATTCTAGGGGCTCTCTTTACTCGAACAACAACACTTTTTTCATACCCTTGACTTTAGAGCTCCATATATGGAGGATGGATTCAAATATTTTGGTTTCAACTTGAAACCTAATGGTTATGGGAAAAAATATTTGAAATGGCTTCTAGCAAAGGTAGAAAAGAGACTAAGATGCTAGTGCAATCATTGGCTATCTAGAGTAGGTTGATTAACCTTGGTGAAAGTAGTTCACAATGCCATTCCAGTCTACTGGATCTCTCTCACCTAGTATTCAAAAGGCATAATAAAAAATTTATGACAACTCTCTTGTCACTTCCTCTAGTCCAACCCAAAAGAGCACAACTCCCTAGTCCTAGCACCCTGGAAGAAATTAACTCTGCCAAAAGTTTTGGGTGGCTGGGGAATAAAAAAATTACATCATTTCGTAGCAGCCCTTGCAGAAAAAAATATATGGAATCTCATGCAGGGCTCAAGGTTTTGGAGAATAATTATACAAGAAAAATACTCCCCCGGGGATTCCATTCTAGACTGGATCAGGAAGCCAATCAAAGTAACACAGAATGGGTCCACAGTCTGGAAATCCTTGTTGAATGTGTTCCCCATCATATAAAATTGGATCATATGGAAGGTGGGAATTGAATCCAATGTAATTATTGGGAGGGACCCATGGATAGGATGCTTAAATTTCCATCACCTTCCATAGGACACCACACTTCTTTTAAACAATCAAGGATTTTATTATCTAAATCAAATATGGCAGGGGTGGTGGTTAAATTTTCATGAGTTTGGTCTTCGCCCAGAACATGCCCAGACATGGAGCAACTACATCATCGCTTTACACTCATCTTATATTAGACTCTCTTATAAATAGGACAAACTCATCTGGTCCCCCAACCCAAATGGAAAATGCATCCCCAAGATTGGTTATTTGAATCTATAACAAAATATAAATCCCCCTTCCTATCCTTGCTGGGGAAAACAACTTTGGAAAGTCAAAATTAGAGAAAAAAGACAAAAAATTTCATGTGGCTCCTACTTCATAAGAAATTCCCCACTTGGGATCAGCTCCAAAAAATAAATTTCAATGGCCCAAACAGATGCAGCCTCTACAAATTTGATCTGAAAATTATCTTTTAAGGACTTTGGTTAAGTTTATGCATGAGTTATTTTGCCATTTAGGATTTAAAGAGAAGAAGAAGATTTAATGAAAGAATGTTACATCCATCATAAATAAATCAGATCATTAAATAGACTATAAGAACAACAAACCATAATGCCAAAGATTGATAATGGAGTTCGACACAAATTTGCCTACGTCTTTGGGCCTTTGTCTTCAGTGGGAGGCTTCTTATTAATCTTCAATTCTTAAAACGTGTATCAAAATTACATCATTTTGGTATCTAATAGACTATGATGTATTCTTATATGTCTCAAGAACCTGATGCAATCGATGACACTGAAAAAGGTGGAGTAGAACTCCTAGAAATGGCCTCCAAAGCTCGCTTTCTCAATGGCTTCCCCGCATAAAAATGGCTCGAACTTCACAAATTCTTCATCATTCTACTATTATTCCCTTCAAAAACACTTAAAAATTCTTTGTGTATATAAAATTTGAGTTGGGGGTTAAAATCCCAACTTCCCCCCTCTTTTTGGGCTCTTTTTGAGCTCAAATCCCATTTTCTAGGAAAAATTCCACTAAAATCAAGCCCAAATTTGGTAAAATCCTCCAAATTTGGCCAAATTTGGTAAAATCCTGCAAATTTGGCCAAATTTGCCAGATTTAGCACAACTAGCACAACCCCCAAATCTCGGGCTCCTGGTCATATGGCTGGCCTTGTGACCAGGGCCCTAAAATTTCGACCTAGCTCACATTGGAAAAATTCGGGCTGCCACGTGTTGCCCTCTGATTGGGCCACATGTCACCCCCTAATTGGCCTGAGACACGTCAACCCACCACATCAGCCTACCCAGACATCTTCCATGTCAATGTTCATACTATCATGTCATCCTTCCATGTCAGCGTCCATACCACCACGTCAGCATGCCCAATCAGTTGCCACGTTAGCGTCTGTACTGCCACATCAGCCTGCCAAATCAACTGCCATGTCAGCATCAGTACTGCCATGCCATCCTTCCCAGTCAACATATGTACTTCCACATAATTCTATCAGTCAGCTTCCATGTCAATGTTTGTACTGCCATGTCATCGTATGAACTGGCACATGCCAGTCCATACAGTCCACACCATCACCACATCAACACCCAAAACTGTCGAATCCACCTAAAATGTGTCACACTCAGAGAATGACACGTGTCATGTTGACATCAACAACATTACTTCTAACGTAATTAGTTGACTTTGAACTATTAACTTTGACTTTTTGTCTGTTTGGGAAAAACTTCAGATCGCAATAACTTCACCATACAGAGTCCATTTTTTAAAAATAATATACCGCCGAAATCGACACTATGAGCACTATGCAATGGCACTGGTTTCGTACGAATCTGAGAACTTTGAATTTTTGGCCTTTTGGATCCATTTGGATTACACCTCCCCACTGAGACCTTTTGGTCCTCCAAAAGGATATTAACTAGACATCAAGTGTGGGATAGGCCTCCCCACTTGTCTTTTGTCTTTAAACTTTGTCCTATGCACCTGTCGCATCATAATAAATTGCATAATAACCATGAAAACTAAAATCATATCGTTAGCCATTTGAACTTGTTCCCATCTTACTGAATCCACTACCATCCATGTAGAAAACATTAGTAGTGATAATATCATAAATATGACTGAAAATGAACCAATATGTTTGACAGGCTTGCACGACATTAACTTATCTTGAAGCAAAGTATGATTGAACTCACATCCTACAACCATCTCATGTTCATGCTTAAGATCATTCAATTTAGGTGTGACATTTTTACTTGAATAAGCTTCCTTCCTTAATTGTTCCAATGTGACAAGAGACTGATTTGCTTTAATATGATGAGCATGTACAACATATGCAATTCCCTTCTTAAATAAGTGATATTGAGTATGTTCCCTGAAGAAGATTGCTTTGCGATCATATAAATAACGACTACCTAAGACCATTCCACATGATTCTAGTGCCACCACATCACATATTGCTTCATCCACAAACTTAGATGTAATTGCAAACTTTATGACACATTTCTTTGTTATGGGCAATTTGTGATTTTTACTTATCCAATTTAGTGAATAGGGTTTGTGATGTAACTTAGTTTTTAATCCCAATTGATTAACCACTTCTTTGAAAATTAAGTTATCTTGAGATCCTATCTAATAATGTATTGATCTTAGTATGTTTCATTATAACCCTTATATGAAACAATTTACTTCTAGAATCATAACCATCACTAATTTTACCTCACAAACCAACTACTCTGATCTTAGTCTCATTACCTGAATCTGGCCCCAAGTCTGTTGGATGTGTTGTTGTTGCAAATTGTTGCCTCACTTTCCTCTCTTTGAACCACTTCATTTTTTATCTAGGTGTAATTGCCAGCAATGTTCATCATTGTGCCCTTCTTTCTTGCAATGCTTGCAAGAGAGATTCTCTTCCTTCATTGTCTCCAAGTTTTCTTTCTTCCCATTCCTTTTCCTTTTCCTTCCTTCTTTGAAGATGCTTCCCCTGAGACACTAACTCTAGTTTTTACTATTTCAATATATGTTTCTTGAACAAAAACCCTATCAAGATTATTAGGTCCAAACATAAATACAATATTACAAATATAAGCAGGAAAACCTTGTATATACTTCATAAGAGTTTCTTGTGTAGTCAATGGAACATCTAACATTAAAGCCATCTTACGGAATTCATATGTATATTCCTGCACCGGATGTCCTTTTCTTAACTTAATACTTTTCCATTCAATTAAATCCTTTTCCTTATATCCCAATGGATAGAACTATTGTCTAAGTGCGGAAATAAAAACATGCCATGATGGAAAACTCTTACCAACTTGTTGAGTTCCATGTTGCATCTTACCTTGCCACCAGATGAGAGTTGTGCCTTCAAGTCGAAGCGATTCCAATCTAATTTTGGTTGCCTCATCTTTGATTTGTTCCACATTACAATATACCTCCATTTGTCTAACTCGATTGTCAATTTTCTCATCATTAACTTCGCCACCATACATAGGAAAAACAAATTTTACATCAAGTTTAATTAATGGTATATCAGGCTTATGTTTATGAGAATAAGAATGTTTTCTTGTAGAAGTAGTGTTATAAGTAGAACTTGAAATTAAAGAAGAAGAAGAAGATGGAGATGAAGGAGAATCAGGAGGAGTATCTCATGCACCTTTACTTTTATGTGTTTATGGTTCACCAAGATCAGGTTTTTTTCGTTCTAGGTAATCATCATATAACACCTCCACCATCTCTGACATGGAAAATAATTTTTTTTGAAACTCTCTTTCATTTTGAGAAATTCCTTCTTCCAATGCCATCTTCTCACTTTGAGATGTCCTCTTTCTTGATCCAATCTTATGATCCCCTTCTACAAGATCTCCTTCAGCATGACTTATCTTTTCCCTGGTAATCATGCATACTAAAAAAAACAAATGTCAACTTGCTTTGATACCACTTCATCCGAAAATGATCTTTAAAATACTTTGGTTAAGTTTATGCATGATTTATTTTACCATTTAGGATTTAAAGAGAAGAAGAAGATTTAATGAAATAATGATGCAGTCATCATAAAGAAACCACAACATAAAATATATTATAATAACAACAAACCATAATGCCAAAGATTGATAACATAGTTCGACACAAATTTTCCTACGTCTCTGGGCCTTTGTCTTCAGTGGGAGGCTTCTTATTAATATCCAATGCTTAAAACATGCATCAAAATTACATCAATTTGGTCTCTGATAGACTATTTTTTTCCTTCTTTGTCTCAGGAACCTCATGCAACAGACGACACTAAAAAGGTGGAGTATAACTCCTAGAAATGGCCTCCAAATCTCTCTTCCTCAATGGCTTCCCTACATAAAAATGGATTGAACTTCACAAATGCTCCATCATTTTGTTGTTCTTCCCTCCAAAAACATTCAAACATGCTTTGTTTATATAAAATTTTAGTTGGGGGTCAAAATCCCAACTTCCCCCCTCTTTCTGGGCTCTTTTGGGCCCAGATCCCATTTTCTAGGAAAAATCCACTAAAATGAGGCCCAAATTTGGCCAAATCCACCAGATTTAGCACAAATGGTGTGGCCCCCAAATCCTGGGCTCCTAGTCATATGCTTCCCCTTATGACCAGGGCCCTAAAATTTCAACCTAGCCCACATTGGGAAAATTCAGGTTTTCGTGTGGTGCCCTCTCATTGGGCTACGTGTCACCCCATGATTGGCTCGAGCCACATTGGCCCACCACGTTAGCCTACCCAGTCAACTTCCATGTTAGCGTCAGTAATACCATGTCATCATGCCAAGTCAGTTGCCACACCAGCGTTTGTACTACCACATCAACCTGCACAGTCAACTGCCACATCAACGTCTGTACTACCACGTCAGCGTGCCCAGTCAACTGCCACGTCAATGTTCGTACTACCATGTCAGTATTCCCATTCAACTACCACGTCAATGTTCATACTACCATGTCATCCTTCCTAGTCATCTACCATGTCATCATTCATACTTCCACATCATCGTATGGATTGCCACATGTCATTATGTACAATCGATGTCATCGCCACATCAACACCCAAAAATGTCAAATCCACTTGACACGTGTCATGCTCAAAGGCTTCCACATCTCATGTTGACATCAATTTGATGTCATGCTAACATTACCATTCGTACTACTGACATCATCAGTTGAATTTGACCTGTTGACTTTGACTTTGACTTTTTACTTGTTTCGAAAAAACTTTGTATCATGATATCTTTGCCATACGGATTCCATTTTCAAAAATGAATATACTTTCGGAATCGGCACGATGATAAATACGTGATGGCATTGGTTTCGTATGAATCCGAGAAATTTGATTCTTTTGCCTTTTTGGATCCATTTGGATGTAAGGTAGCTAGAGAGGTAGTGGGGGGGGGCAGACGACCCATAGTGATAATAGTGGAGGCCATTCAATGTAAGGTGGACTAGGTCCACTATATTATTAAATAAGGCCCACTATAGTAGTTAGATATAATAAATGGGTAGTTAGATATAATAAATGTAAGAGGACTTCTTAGAAGCTTATACTTCTAGAAGATTCCTCCTCTAGAATGTTCTTAGGTGATGGTAGAACTATATAAAGGGGTTCAATAAATGTAATGGGACATGAATAGAATTATTTTATTTGGAGAGGTAGCTCAATAGGAAGATGCCCCCTCAAAGAGGAAAGTGAACAGGAGAGGATCCCTTCCATAATATGATTCATTGTATGGTGTTGCCCTACCTCAAGGGTTTCTATAATAAAGTTGTGGTTTTCTATATTTTTCTCTAAATATTTTTGGTATTTATGTATGCAAGTATTTGGATCTTAACAAGTGGTATCAGAGCACTTACCTTGGTAGACATTGTGGGAAAATATTTTTTACTTTTGCAGATTTCTTTTTCGGAGAAGAAAAAAGAGGGTCGCGACATTTGAGAACTTTTTGGTATATGTTTTTGCAAAATTTGCAGAAATAGGTTGTATATATGAGTTCCTCTCATAAAAAAACCCAAGTTAAAAAACAAAATCATCCAAAATGGATTTCGGGAAGTCAAGATATTGAAGTTTTAAAATCTGCACTTTTTCAGTGTTTTTTCCGTGGACGGCGGCACGATTTGTTTTATTTTTGTAGCATATAGAGGCTGAATTTTCACAAACAAATTACATATCTGAGTTCTGCTCACAATTTCAAAAAAAAAATCATTCGAAATGGAGTCCAGGAAGTGAAGTTATGAGAATTTTAAATTCAGTAGTTTTGTAGGGTTTTTCCGAAAAACACTGTGATTTTCTGCAGTAATTTATTGTTCTATTTTTTGGGTTTTTTTGTGATGGCGACGGGACTGCAGAGTTCATAAATTTTCATAGGGTGATCAAATGGCTATTTCTTCTCAATCCCTCAAACAAATTCTACAGATTACTGAAGCATTCAAAGCCCAATTGTTTGACACATTGAATGATAGATTGAATGGCTTTGTAGATGGCCTCATACACAGCCTCAATGATAGTTTTCGTAGTATTCAATATTCATTGGATAGCATGCAGGAGAGATTTATTATTGCAGACCTCAAGGATGAATATAATCAATAAATATATGCTTGGTATGATTTTGGGGCCGATTGCGATGATTGGTATATGGATAGTTGTCATTTCTAGTGGGATGACAACCACTTCCATATTTTATTTGATGACTCTACTCCACATTTTGTAGAGAATATCAATGTCCCACATTAGGATCTAGTTACCAACATCCATCCTGAATATTCTACAATGGTATTGTTCCTTCCATATTTATCTTTGATCATCTCCCACTATGTGGATGGATATTCTTATTTGGATCCACATGATAGGTGTTAGTATTGGGAGCATCATTTTCAGTTGGTTATTGGGTGTCGATATCTTCCATGTGGGGTTCACATGAGAAATTGGACATGGGACCCTAGTTTACAATGGAGGTTGGACTAATTCAGTGTGGTGGCTTCCATTTCTCAATGGGACCCTCGTTCTCTAGTCTACTTTGGCACTATGGTCCACACTTATCCATAGGACCCTGGTATATGGTTGTACATCAAGCATTGAGGACAATGCTTTCATAATGGGGATGGAATGTAAGGTATCTAGAGAGGTAGTGGGGGGGGGCAGAGGACCCATAGTGATAATAGTGAAGGCCATTTAATGTAAGGTGGACTAGGTCCACTATATTATTAAATAAGGCCCACTATGGTAGTTAGATATAATAAATGTAAGAGGACTTCTTAGAAGGTTCTACTTCTAGAAGATTCCTCCTCTATAATGTTCTTAGTTGATGGTAGCACTATATAAAGGGGTTCAAGCAATGTAATGGGGCATGAAGAGAATTATTGTATTTGGAGAGGTAGCTCAATAGGAGGATGCCCCCTTGAAGAGGCAAGTGAACATGAGAGGATCCCTTCCATAATAGGATCCATTGTATGGTGTTGACCTACCTCAAGGGTTTCTATAATAAAGTTGTGTTTTTTTACATTGTTCTCTGAATCTTTGTGGTATTTCTGTATGCAAGTATTTGGATCTTAACATTGGATCAAAATTGGACTCAGAGACGAATCACCACCTAATTTTTGGATGCCCCTTCTCAAAAGTGGTCTAGGCCAAAATCAGAAAAGTTCATAATAATATGAGTCTATTGAAGGGTGATTCTATTGAAACCAAATTAAAAGTCGGTTCGACAACTCAACCACACATTCTATTAGGGCCTTCCCTGTCCTTCTAGCATGGGGCATTTGGTTCACTAAAAACCACTCCATCTTCAATGACACTCCTCCCTCCCTTTTTCGTTGTGACCTAAGCTCCCTTTCCATCCTCTCCACTCTCCATCCCTCTCCCTCCCCTCTTTTCTCCCCGTGCATCTGATCGTACAAATCCAAACCTCCTCCCCCTTGGATGTTTTTGATGGTGCAACACAAGGGAACCCCTCAAGAGGGAGTGTTGGAGGTCTTCTTCAGCTATCTGAAACAACTTTCTTCTCTTTCTATGATGGTATAGGCCCTACCACCAACAAATTCAATGAAATACTAGCATTAAAGCTCCTCCTAATTTTGGCAAAAGAAAATGGCATTGAAGGTCTTAACATCTATGGGGACTCCCTCCTTATCATAAATTGGATGGTTTCCCCTACTCTTCTCATAACTACTTGTTAGAACATTTAATTCAAGAAGTTAAAAGAATTGCTAGTTATTTTATTCACATCACTTTCACTCATGTGTATATGAA
>ML786091.1:472748-531607 GCA_009831015.1 Picea engelmannii | reverse complement strand
CCAATGTAATTATTGGGAGGGACCCATGGATAGGATGCTTAAATTTCCATCACCTTCCATAGGACACCACACTTCTTTTAAACAATCAAGGATTTTATTATCTAAATCAAATATGGCAGGGGTGGTGGTTAAATTTTCATGAGTTTGGTCTTCGCCCAGAACATGCCCAGACATGGAGCAACTACATCATCGCTTTACACTCATCTTATATTAGACTCTCTTATAAATAGGACAAACTCATCTGGTCCCCCAACCCAAATGGAAAATGCATCCCCAAGATTGGTTATTTGAATCTATAACAAAATATAAATCCCCCTTCCTATCCTTGCTGGGGAAAACAACTTTGGAAAGTCAAAATTAGAGAAAAAAGACAAAAAATTTCATGTGGCTCCTACTTCATAAGAAATTCCCCACTTGGGATCAGCTCCAAAAAATAAATTTCAATGGCCCAAACAGATGCAGCCTCTACAAATTTGATCTGAAAATTATCTTTTAAGGACTTTGGTTAAGTTTATGCATGAGTTATTTTGCCATTTAGGATTTAAAGAGAAGAAGAAGATTTAATGAAAGAATGTTACATCCATCATAAATAAATCAGATCATTAAATAGACTATAAGAACAACAAACCATAATGCCAAAGATTGATAATGGAGTTCGACACAAATTTGCCTACGTCTTTGGGCCTTTGTCTTCAGTGGGAGGCTTCTTATTAATCTTCAATTCTTAAAACGTGTATCAAAATTACATCATTTTGGTATCTAATAGACTATGATGTATTCTTATATGTCTCAAGAACCTGATGCAATCGATGACACTGAAAAAGGTGGAGTAGAACTCCTAGAAATGGCCTCCAAAGCTCGCTTTCTCAATGGCTTCCCCGCATAAAAATGGCTCGAACTTCACAAATTCTTCATCATTCTACTATTATTCCCTTCAAAAACACTTAAAAATTCTTTGTGTATATAAAATTTGAGTTGGGGGTTAAAATCCCAACTTCCCCCCTCTTTTTGGGCTCTTTTTGAGCTCAAATCCCATTTTCTAGGAAAAATTCCACTAAAATCAAGCCCAAATTTGGTAAAATCCTCCAAATTTGGCCAAATTTGGTAAAATCCTGCAAATTTGGCCAAATTTGCCAGATTTAGCACAACTAGCACAACCCCCAAATCTCGGGCTCCTGGTCATATGGCTGGCCTTGTGACCAGGGCCCTAAAATTTCGACCTAGCTCACATTGGAAAAATTCGGGCTGCCACGTGTTGCCCTCTGATTGGGCCACATGTCACCCCCTAATTGGCCTGAGACACGTCAACCCACCACATCAGCCTACCCAGACATCTTCCATGTCAATGTTCATACTATCATGTCATCCTTCCATGTCAGCGTCCATACCACCACGTCAGCATGCCCAATCAGTTGCCACGTTAGCGTCTGTACTGCCACATCAGCCTGCCAAATCAACTGCCATGTCAGCATCAGTACTGCCATGCCATCCTTCCCAGTCAACATATGTACTTCCACATAATTCTATCAGTCAGCTTCCATGTCAATGTTTGTACTGCCATGTCATCGTATGAACTGGCACATGCCAGTCCATACAGTCCACACCATCACCACATCAACACCCAAAACTGTCGAATCCACCTAAAATGTGTCACACTCAGAGAATGACACGTGTCATGTTGACATCAACAACATTACTTCTAACGTAATTAGTTGACTTTGAACTATTAACTTTGACTTTTTGTCTGTTTGGGAAAAACTTCAGATCGCAATAACTTCACCATACAGAGTCCATTTTTTAAAAATAATATACCGCCGAAATCGACACTATGAGCACTATGCAATGGCACTGGTTTCGTACGAATCTGAGAACTTTGAATTTTTGGCCTTTTGGATCCATTTGGATTACACCTCCCCACTGAGACCTTTTGGTCCTCCAAAAGGATATTAACTAGACATCAAGTGTGGGATAGGCCTCCCCACTTGTCTTTTGTCTTTAAACTTTGTCCTATGCACCTGTCGCATCATAATAAATTGCATAATAACCATGAAAACTAAAATCATATCGTTAGCCATTTGAACTTGTTCCCATCTTACTGAATCCACTACCATCCATGTAGAAAACATTAGTAGTGATAATATCATAAATATGACTGAAAATGAACCAATATGTTTGACAGGCTTGCACGACATTAACTTATCTTGAAGCAAAGTATGATTGAACTCACATCCTACAACCATCTCATGTTCATGCTTAAGATCATTCAATTTAGGTGTGACATTTTTACTTGAATAAGCTTCCTTCCTTAATTGTTCCAATGTGACAAGAGACTGATTTGCTTTAATATGATGAGCATGTACAACATATGCAATTCCCTTCTTAAATAAGTGATATTGAGTATGTTCCCTGAAGAAGATTGCTTTGCGATCATATAAATAACGACTACCTAAGACCATTCCACATGATTCTAGTGCCACCACATCACATATTGCTTCATCCACAAACTTAGATGTAATTGCAAACTTTATGACACATTTCTTTGTTATGGGCAATTTGTGATTTTTACTTATCCAATTTAGTGAATAGGGTTTGTGATGTAACTTAGTTTTTAATCCCAATTGATTAACCACTTCTTTGAAAATTAAGTTATCTTGAGATCCTATCTAATAATGTATTGATCTTAGTATGTTTCATTATAACCCTTATATGAAACAATTTACTTCTAGAATCATAACCATCACTAATTTTACCTCACAAACCAACTACTCTGATCTTAGTCTCATTACCTGAATCTGGCCCCAAGTCTGTTGGATGTGTTGTTGTTGCAAATTGTTGCCTCACTTTCCTCTCTTTGAACCACTTCATTTTTTATCTAGGTGTAATTGCCAGCAATGTTCATCATTGTGCCCTTCTTTCTTGCAATGCTTGCAAGAGAGATTCTCTTCCTTCATTGTCTCCAAGTTTTCTTTCTTCCCATTCCTTTTCCTTTTCCTTCCTTCTTTGAAGATGCTTCCCCTGAGACACTAACTCTAGTTTTTACTATTTCAATATATGTTTCTTGAACAAAAACCCTATCAAGATTATTAGGTCCAAACATAAATACAATATTACAAATATAAGCAGGAAAACCTTGTATATACTTCATAAGAGTTTCTTGTGTAGTCAATGGAACATCTAACATTAAAGCCATCTTACGGAATTCATATGTATATTCCTGCACCGGATGTCCTTTTCTTAACTTAATACTTTTCCATTCAATTAAATCCTTTTCCTTATATCCCAATGGATAGAACTATTGTCTAAGTGCGGAAATAAAAACATGCCATGATGGAAAACTCTTACCAACTTGTTGAGTTCCATGTTGCATCTTACCTTGCCACCAGATGAGAGTTGTGCCTTCAAGTCGAAGCGATTCCAATCTAATTTTGGTTGCCTCATCTTTGATTTGTTCCACATTACAATATACCTCCATTTGTCTAACTCGATTGTCAATTTTCTCATCATTAACTTCGCCACCATACATAGGAAAAACAAATTTTACATCAAGTTTAATTAATGGTATATCAGGCTTATGTTTATGAGAATAAGAATGTTTTCTTGTAGAAGTAGTGTTATAAGTAGAACTTGAAATTAAAGAAGAAGAAGAAGATGGAGATGAAGGAGAATCAGGAGGAGTATCTCATGCACCTTTACTTTTATGTGTTTATGGTTCACCAAGATCAGGTTTTTTTCGTTCTAGGTAATCATCATATAACACCTCCACCATCTCTGACATGGAAAATAATTTTTTTTGAAACTCTCTTTCATTTTGAGAAATTCCTTCTTCCAATGCCATCTTCTCACTTTGAGATGTCCTCTTTCTTGATCCAATCTTATGATCCCCTTCTACAAGATCTCCTTCAGCATGACTTATCTTTTCCCTGGTAATCATGCATACTAAAAAAAACAAATGTCAACTTGCTTTGATACCACTTCATCCGAAAATGATCTTTAAAATACTTTGGTTAAGTTTATGCATGATTTATTTTACCATTTAGGATTTAAAGAGAAGAAGAAGATTTAATGAAATAATGATGCAGTCATCATAAAGAAACCACAACATAAAATATATTATAATAACAACAAACCATAATGCCAAAGATTGATAACATAGTTCGACACAAATTTTCCTACGTCTCTGGGCCTTTGTCTTCAGTGGGAGGCTTCTTATTAATATCCAATGCTTAAAACATGCATCAAAATTACATCAATTTGGTCTCTGATAGACTATTTTTTTCCTTCTTTGTCTCAGGAACCTCATGCAACAGACGACACTAAAAAGGTGGAGTATAACTCCTAGAAATGGCCTCCAAATCTCTCTTCCTCAATGGCTTCCCTACATAAAAATGGATTGAACTTCACAAATGCTCCATCATTTTGTTGTTCTTCCCTCCAAAAACATTCAAACATGCTTTGTTTATATAAAATTTTAGTTGGGGGTCAAAATCCCAACTTCCCCCCTCTTTCTGGGCTCTTTTGGGCCCAGATCCCATTTTCTAGGAAAAATCCACTAAAATGAGGCCCAAATTTGGCCAAATCCACCAGATTTAGCACAAATGGTGTGGCCCCCAAATCCTGGGCTCCTAGTCATATGCTTCCCCTTATGACCAGGGCCCTAAAATTTCAACCTAGCCCACATTGGGAAAATTCAGGTTTTCGTGTGGTGCCCTCTCATTGGGCTACGTGTCACCCCATGATTGGCTCGAGCCACATTGGCCCACCACGTTAGCCTACCCAGTCAACTTCCATGTTAGCGTCAGTAATACCATGTCATCATGCCAAGTCAGTTGCCACACCAGCGTTTGTACTACCACATCAACCTGCACAGTCAACTGCCACATCAACGTCTGTACTACCACGTCAGCGTGCCCAGTCAACTGCCACGTCAATGTTCGTACTACCATGTCAGTATTCCCATTCAACTACCACGTCAATGTTCATACTACCATGTCATCCTTCCTAGTCATCTACCATGTCATCATTCATACTTCCACATCATCGTATGGATTGCCACATGTCATTATGTACAATCGATGTCATCGCCACATCAACACCCAAAAATGTCAAATCCACTTGACACGTGTCATGCTCAAAGGCTTCCACATCTCATGTTGACATCAATTTGATGTCATGCTAACATTACCATTCGTACTACTGACATCATCAGTTGAATTTGACCTGTTGACTTTGACTTTGACTTTTTACTTGTTTCGAAAAAACTTTGTATCATGATATCTTTGCCATACGGATTCCATTTTCAAAAATGAATATACTTTCGGAATCGGCACGATGATAAATACGTGATGGCATTGGTTTCGTATGAATCCGAGAAATTTGATTCTTTTGCCTTTTTGGATCCATTTGGATGTAAGGTAGCTAGAGAGGTAGTGGGGGGGGGCAGACGACCCATAGTGATAATAGTGGAGGCCATTCAATGTAAGGTGGACTAGGTCCACTATATTATTAAATAAGGCCCACTATAGTAGTTAGATATAATAAATGGGTAGTTAGATATAATAAATGTAAGAGGACTTCTTAGAAGCTTATACTTCTAGAAGATTCCTCCTCTAGAATGTTCTTAGGTGATGGTAGAACTATATAAAGGGGTTCAATAAATGTAATGGGACATGAATAGAATTATTTTATTTGGAGAGGTAGCTCAATAGGAAGATGCCCCCTCAAAGAGGAAAGTGAACAGGAGAGGATCCCTTCCATAATATGATTCATTGTATGGTGTTGCCCTACCTCAAGGGTTTCTATAATAAAGTTGTGGTTTTCTATATTTTTCTCTAAATATTTTTGGTATTTATGTATGCAAGTATTTGGATCTTAACAAGTGGTATCAGAGCACTTACCTTGGTAGACATTGTGGGAAAATATTTTTTACTTTTGCAGATTTCTTTTTCGGAGAAGAAAAAAGAGGGTCGCGACATTTGAGAACTTTTTGGTATATGTTTTTGCAAAATTTGCAGAAATAGGTTGTATATATGAGTTCCTCTCATAAAAAAACCCAAGTTAAAAAACAAAATCATCCAAAATGGATTTCGGGAAGTCAAGATATTGAAGTTTTAAAATCTGCACTTTTTCAGTGTTTTTTCCGTGGACGGCGGCACGATTTGTTTTATTTTTGTAGCATATAGAGGCTGAATTTTCACAAACAAATTACATATCTGAGTTCTGCTCACAATTTCAAAAAAAAAATCATTCGAAATGGAGTCCAGGAAGTGAAGTTATGAGAATTTTAAATTCAGTAGTTTTGTAGGGTTTTTCCGAAAAACACTGTGATTTTCTGCAGTAATTTATTGTTCTATTTTTTGGGTTTTTTTGTGATGGCGACGGGACTGCAGAGTTCATAAATTTTCATAGGGTGATCAAATGGCTATTTCTTCTCAATCCCTCAAACAAATTCTACAGATTACTGAAGCATTCAAAGCCCAATTGTTTGACACATTGAATGATAGATTGAATGGCTTTGTAGATGGCCTCATACACAGCCTCAATGATAGTTTTCGTAGTATTCAATATTCATTGGATAGCATGCAGGAGAGATTTATTATTGCAGACCTCAAGGATGAATATAATCAATAAATATATGCTTGGTATGATTTTGGGGCCGATTGCGATGATTGGTATATGGATAGTTGTCATTTCTAGTGGGATGACAACCACTTCCATATTTTATTTGATGACTCTACTCCACATTTTGTAGAGAATATCAATGTCCCACATTAGGATCTAGTTACCAACATCCATCCTGAATATTCTACAATGGTATTGTTCCTTCCATATTTATCTTTGATCATCTCCCACTATGTGGATGGATATTCTTATTTGGATCCACATGATAGGTGTTAGTATTGGGAGCATCATTTTCAGTTGGTTATTGGGTGTCGATATCTTCCATGTGGGGTTCACATGAGAAATTGGACATGGGACCCTAGTTTACAATGGAGGTTGGACTAATTCAGTGTGGTGGCTTCCATTTCTCAATGGGACCCTCGTTCTCTAGTCTACTTTGGCACTATGGTCCACACTTATCCATAGGACCCTGGTATATGGTTGTACATCAAGCATTGAGGACAATGCTTTCATAATGGGGATGGAATGTAAGGTATCTAGAGAGGTAGTGGGGGGGGGCAGAGGACCCATAGTGATAATAGTGAAGGCCATTTAATGTAAGGTGGACTAGGTCCACTATATTATTAAATAAGGCCCACTATGGTAGTTAGATATAATAAATGTAAGAGGACTTCTTAGAAGGTTCTACTTCTAGAAGATTCCTCCTCTATAATGTTCTTAGTTGATGGTAGCACTATATAAAGGGGTTCAAGCAATGTAATGGGGCATGAAGAGAATTATTGTATTTGGAGAGGTAGCTCAATAGGAGGATGCCCCCTTGAAGAGGCAAGTGAACATGAGAGGATCCCTTCCATAATAGGATCCATTGTATGGTGTTGACCTACCTCAAGGGTTTCTATAATAAAGTTGTGTTTTTTTACATTGTTCTCTGAATCTTTGTGGTATTTCTGTATGCAAGTATTTGGATCTTAACATTGGATCAAAATTGGACTCAGAGACGAATCACCACCTAATTTTTGGATGCCCCTTCTCAAAAGTGGTCTAGGCCAAAATCAGAAAAGTTCATAATAATATGAGTCTATTGAAGGGTGATTCTATTGAAACCAAATTAAAAGTCGGTTCGACAACTCAACCACACATTCTATTAGGGCCTTCCCTGTCCTTCTAGCATGGGGCATTTGGTTCACTAAAAACCACTCCATCTTCAATGACACTCCTCCCTCCCTTTTTCGTTGTGACCTAAGCTCCCTTTCCATCCTCTCCACTCTCCATCCCTCTCCCTCCCCTCTTTTCTCCCCGTGCATCTGATCGTACAAATCCAAACCTCCTCCCCCTTGGATGTTTTTGATGGTGCAACACAAGGGAACCCCTCAAGAGGGAGTGTTGGAGGTCTTCTTCAGCTATCTGAAACAACTTTCTTCTCTTTCTATGATGGTATAGGCCCTACCACCAACAAATTCAATGAAATACTAGCATTAAAGCTCCTCCTAATTTTGGCAAAAGAAAATGGCATTGAAGGTCTTAACATCTATGGGGACTCCCTCCTTATCATAAATTGGATGGTTTCCCCTACTCTTCTCATAACTACTTGTTAGAACATTTAATTCAAGAAGTTAAAAGAATTGCTAGTTATTTTATTCACATCACTTTCACTCATGTGTATATGAAGCATAACACATATCTCGACCAAATATCCAAATTTGGTCTAGTATTAGAAAGAGGAGTGTGGAAAATCAGCAAAAAGACTCAGGATCAGTCCATTGAATATTTTCACTCCCCATGGGACCAATTCTAAATATGTTTTTGACATAAATGATATGGACATAAAGATTTTTCCACTACAAAGACATTGACTGATGTTTTTGTGTTTTTCTATCTTTGGACTCAAAGGATGATAAAATATTTTTTGAAAATTTTGTAAATATAAAAAATGATGATATTCCTTTCTATGTATGCACAGAAGGGAAAATGTTTTACTCTCCTTCAAGGGGCCTAAAAGGAAGGTACCAATCAGAATTCCACCGGCATCTACATATGTAATTTTTTTATCAATATAATACAATTACTAGGTTTTTTTCTAGGAAAAAAATATTATTGAAAAATTAACATATTAAAATACTATGTTTAAGGAAATGTTGCGATCAATAGGGATACACATTGAAGTTACGTAATTTATAATGGAAAAATTATAGGGTTTTTAGTGGGTGTTACGGAAAACTAAGTCTTGTGGCTATGGGTCAAGGCCACAATAGAGAAATACCCTAAAATACCACTCTCAAACTCAAATCAGGGAGTTAAGTAAAAGTAACTACTTTGTAATAACTAACTTTCAAAGGATAACAAAGAGGACAAACCTGGATTCTGGAATTTGAAGTTGATCTCGCTCAAGAAATTTCTCTCCAAAACTATTGTACAATGATCCTATGAAAACTATTGGAAAAAAAGAGACAAGAAACTGCAAATATGTAGTTATCTGTGAACTAAATAGACATGATCATTTCAATTTGCATAATAGATTCAAAACAAGATATAGATAATCTCATTAAAATAATGAATCAAGAAATAGAACTAGACAAGAATGAGATAGATTTTATTATGAACAACTTAGAAGTTGGTTACATCCTTTAACCTCTACGGCATGGTCCCAAAATTGGGCTCCAAGTTCCTCCACCCAAGAACAAATATGACAAGCAAAACACTAGAAAATTTGGGCCATTTTGTGACGACTATTTCAATGCTCTTGCAACATTATGTCATGGATATTGCGACGAATCTTGGGTCTCCCAAACATCGCTTCACGTGATGTGGCACATGTGACAAACCTGATTTAACATTGCAAGTGTGACGACATTAGGGAATTTTCACAATTGCGACAAAGAATAAATACCGTCACAAGAATGAATAAGTAGGGAAATTGTCGAAAGAGTGACAAAGTAAGGAAATCATCGCAAGTGCGACTAGTGATGAAAATCGTCACAAATGAGACAATGTAGAGATATCGTCGCAAGAGTGACAATAAAGGGATATTGTCGCACACCCGACAATAGGAAGATTGTCACAAGATCGACAAACGTAACAAAGTTTGCAACGAATCAACTTTTGAAGGGGTCATCGCAAGAGCGACGAAAACAGGGTATATTGCGACGAAATTGCTATACAATTTTTCATGATTTGTATAGCAAGTTCATCACAATATTTTTATGGGTTCGTCGCAATTGTGAAGACAACAATTTATTTTAAAAAAAAAAAAAAAAAAATTGAGCAAAAAAAATAAAATTTGATTTTTGAGCCAATTATACAAGGTGTTATGATTGCACACTAAAGAGGTCATCCAAGTGAAGTTGTTGCATTGATAGAGTGTTGGTAAGAATGTGCAACATAAGAAAATTGTTTCCATGCTAGGAACCACTTGGTCCTAGTAGAAGGAGGTCATTCACACATCCTCTTGTGGAATTGCTACATGATAGCATAGCTAGGAACTAGAGATAAATCCATAGAAAGAACTCAAGCCAGTAACAAAATCCAACATTCATAGTTAGATCCATGATCAAGAGAAACAAAAAGATGACACATTGTTCTAGATTGGTCCTCTAATATTTTGAAGAACAAAAACACTCTCAATGGGGAGGCTTGATTTGAAATGGATCTGAACACAGGAATGATTGTAATAATCAATACCTACAAGTGTAATTTAAAAATTAATGAAGGTCATATAATAAAGGACAATTCAGGATTTAATCAATTAAATGAGACAAAGAAAAAAAAGTAAAACAAAATAAAATAGAAAAATGAAAATAGGAGAAAAAGAGAGAGAGAGCAATGTGAACTAAAAGGTTGGTCTCTTGGCCTTTCCATTACCCCCATGATCTCATATTCGTCCTTTTGACACGACTCTCAAAGGGTATTTTTTCCAAAGAGGAAAGTATGCACAAAGATCCATGAGTTACATTGTAACCAAAGATTCTCAAAATGAGAATTGAGTAACCATTGAAATTTGTTTTTCCCATTTGGGTTGTTTCTAGAGTAAACATTATGTCATTGTGTGACATCTCATTTATGTTAAATTAATGGAATATAAGTTGGATTGGAGTTTAATTAAAAGAACAACCAGTGTCCTATACAAAAGTTACTGAAGATGAGATACTAACATGCTATGTCTCATATGCAATATGTAGAAATGATGGAGGAACTAGTGAGGGCAATGGATCCACTTGCTAAGATCCCTTTGGAATATTAGTAGTATGTGGTTTTAGTGTGGGATGCAGGGGGAAACAATGTTACCCTTGTGGATCCCTTTGGAATATTAGTAGATGATCCCTTTGGAATATTATTAGATGATCCCTTTGGCATATTATTAGTATGTGGTTTGAGAAAATTTGGTGGTAGTGAGAACTCTTGAGTATAATCTAGCTTGCCTTGATTTTTATGTGGAACTTCATATTTCAAAGTGCAATTTTGGGAGCTAATGATTGGCATTGTTACCAGGGTCGAAAAATTTTGATTCCCTAGATTCAATAGATCTGGCACAGCATGGTGTTGGGAAGTTGTATTTCTTTGAATCATTAGTTTATAGTTTCTTTTATTGAGGGTGAGAGAAAGAAATGGTATGCAAGGCATTTCAAGGTCTCACATGGTAACTCCAATTATGGAGCACATCCCTTTTATTGTTATGGATAAATTTTCTCTAGTCCAGGAGGATCAAGATCTTGACTACTATAGTTTTGTGCAACACAAAAGAGATACTGATGGGGTTGGTGAGCATAATATTTAAGGATTAAAATAATAGAATTGGATAGAACCCTAAGAAGGGGAGTCTGTCAAATCATTGTCAATGGAGAGTTATATGAGGATCCTCTATATGAAATTTACTACCATGATTAAGAAAAAAAACATCATAATTTGATATTTTTCTTGGAGATGAATTTTAACATTGTGTTATGGGTATGGGGGGTCATCTTAAACACATCTAATGCATATTGCGAGGCTTCAAAAACCATAATAAGTTTTGTGATAGTGGGTTTCTTTCCTAATATTTCCATTGAAGGTTTAGTTACAAGTTTTGCATTATATTCATGGTGGTTTTTGTTGCTACTCGATTCTCCTATTTTTGTATGGAAATACGTAGAATTTCCAAGTGGAGGCATGGTGTTAGTTGGAGAAGATGATGGCATCTCATGCTCTCTTTTATTATCCACAAAATTTGCATTATTTTATTACATATTGTAGCTTAGGTGACATGCTATCACAACTCTCTCATTGTAGTTTATTTTTTTTACCTCATCAATGGTCTTGGGTTCCCTTTGTCTTGGTATTGGTTTGTAGGCCTAAGGTGTTGGCTCAAATCATTTACATTAATCTCTAAGCATGATACTAGGGTTTTAGGTCGCTTCTTGTGATTTTTGTTTTGTTTTGAGGGTGTGTTTATCCCACACACCTTATTGAATATATGTGGGGGATAAAATGGGTCTTTTCTCATAGACACATTGCTCCCTTGCACATCAATGAAGCTTTTTTAAAGGGACAAATTAGTTGACATATGGTCAAAACTCTCTCATTGTCATTTATTTTGTTTTCTTCATTGATGGTGTTGATTTCCCTCTATTTTAGTAGTGGTTTGTAATATGTGTGGAAAAACCTTGGGAATTTATAGTAATGAATGGGATACTAATGATCCCAATATTTAAATATAAAATGGAGAATGTGAACATGTTAATTGCATGTTTCAAGATAAAAATGGTATGGCATGTGATGCTATAGAACTTCATGATAGCATTGATCTATCTTTGTCTTCAACTATAGTACAAAATTAAGGATATATTGCATCTAACACTAACCATGGGTTCAATGATAATCAAATTATTGGTGCTAAATCAAAGTTAAAGGAAATTATCCTTCATCTATGCTTAATGAGGTTATGTGAATCAAGTATGATATTGAAGAACATGAGTGGCAAGTAATTGGGGCCATAACATTGGTTTCTCTCATCAATGACAAAATTATGAAATTTGTCCATGAGGAACCAACAAAGGAGGTTGAAATAATAGGTTTACATACAAAAATATAAGAAAAATATGATGATGACCTAAATAAAAATGAAACACTAGGTTTTTAGAAAATAAAATTATAATATTAAAGAAGGAGCCCTTAAATATTTTGGTCCTTTGTATTTCACTAGAATTCCAAGGTACCCAAATTCTTGTCTATCTATATGTATATGGATGAACCTCAACCTAAGATTTCGTGGTCAAATTTTTACATCTATATTTGAACATGTGAAACAAAAAACATGAAGAAACAATCCTTAATGTTGTTGAAGAAACAAAAGAAATTTCAAGGAACTAAAAACATTAAATTGTTGCCAAAATTGTGCCCTCTAATCGACAAAGTGAAGATTGGAATTTATGTCAACATTATAACAATGGGTGTTTATATCATGAACCTCTATATGGATTATAAAATGTAAAGACATAATGAAAAGAAGGGTAATGCTATGAAAAAATATTATAAAATATTTGACATCGCCATTTCCAACCCCTCATGTTTAATCCTTAATGTTGTAGAAGAAACAAAAGAATTTTCATAGAACTAAAAACATTAAATTGTTGCCAAAAATGTGCCCTATAATCGACAAAGAGAAGATTTGAATTTATGTCAACATTAGAACAATGAGTGTTTATATCATGAACCTCTATATGGATTAACATGACCATGAGAAGATTAAAGTAGGAAAATATGAAGAAAGTCTTGAAACCTTGAATAATCCTCCACGTATTGTAGACATGAATATTGAGATGATGCACATGTGTGAAAGAGTAAATGTTTGACATTGCTATTTCAAACCCCTCATGTTTAATCCTTAATGTTGTTGAAGAAACAAAAGAAATTTCATGGAACTAAAAACATTAAATTGTTTCCAAAATTGTGCCCTATAATTGACAAAGTGAAGATTGGAATTTATGTCAACATTATAACAATGAGTTTTTATATCATGGACCTCTATATGGATTAACATGACCATCAGAGGATTAAAGTACGAAAATATGAAGAAAGTCTTGAAACCTTGGATAACCCTCCACATATAAATTGACAATGGTAATGTGATTTTGTTTCTTTGTCATGTGAGACACAATGAAAAGAAGGGTAATGCTCCGAAAAAATATTATAAAATGTTTGACATGTCCATTTCCAACCCCTCATGTTTAATCCTTAAAACTTATTATTGCATCTTCCCAAAAATTTATTTTTGCATGTTGCACCAAGTTTAAAGTTTGCACATTGCTCGGAAAAGATGCTTTCCATAAAATTACATTCACAGATATATACGATCCATAGAAATAGCCTTGTGTATATTATCAAATGAAAAAGTACCCATAATGTCAATGCATTATATGCATCATTACATGTCCAGCTATATAATGTACATCTAACTGTGTTATAAAATTATTACACATCATGAATTTCTTTTAGTTTTCTTTTGTGCTTTCCAGGTCTTAAGTAATTCATCCATCTCCATGTCTTCGTTTACTAGGTTCTCTTCAGTAGCTGATGTTGTTTCATTCCTTTCACATTGAGTACGTATGGTCTCGTACCCATGGCGTGGATGTTGTTGTGAGGGGCCATCACCTACAAAAACCAAAAATATTAAATTTATATGGCCAATTTTTAAATATCATTGAAGTAGTTCATTAATATTAAAAAAAAACTCTACAATGTAATTATTTACCTGGTCCTCTAGTCGGCACCGTTGGAATGGTTTATGGCCTGTTCACCTGATCTTCAGGTCAAGGAGGATCAACTATGACATTCTCTTCCATTGAAACGTCAAAATTTATAAGTACAAAATTATTAAGTATATGATTAATATATATCCATTTTACCATCCTGGGCCTCAGTCACAAGAACATCTTCGGGATGCACCTCGCTAGGATGGGGTTGTTGGGGAGCACCATGATCTTCTAGTTGCATTGCACTATCAACGCTTTTTTGTCCAATACTAACGGTTGCATTGATATTGCTACTCCCCTGATTAAAATAAAGTAAGACATTAAATTATGGACGATATCAAACATTTACGTATTTTATAAGTAATGAAAGGTTAATGTGGACTGATTTTTATTTACCTTATCCCGCAAACTGGATCTTGGGATCTGCCCCATGCTTTTCCTATGGTCAACCATGAATTTATAACCATACTTGTAACTAAGTTGGAGGTCTTCCTCCATGGTTTCAGTTCCAAATTCGTCGCCCTGCATTGCATAAGGGTATGGTTTTTTAATGTTTTTGGCTGCAATTACCTTAAGGTTGTAAGGCAATACAAATAATATTCTTAAGATGTTTGGATACTTATGATTCATGATTGTAACCTATCTTGTGTTGGAAATTTTGGCAATCCTTTCTTTGGTTTCCTTCGAAGTTTTAGGCAACCTATCATCAAAATTTTCAAGTATGTTATATATAACCACACTTTTATTTAGATATGAAGAAAAATAAAGGTGGTATTGAAATGAAAATATTGTAATTTACCTTGGTGTACCAGTTATTTGTTCTTCTGATTGTCAAAATCTTCTCTTTTTCATCATCAATGATCACCTTCCACTCCCTCTCTGGAATTGAGGGAGGACGCTCATACCTAGGATTTTATGCCAAGCTTCATCTATAAACATCCCATGTACATGTTAAATATTCACCCACTGCAAAGGTGACCTCTTTTTTATTGAACGTGTCTACTCCAAAGAGGCCTTCAAGATAATCCATAAGTTCCTTTTTGAGGTTGGAATTCTGGCAATTCCACCTCATGCGTAAGGTTTCCCCAAAAATCAACAAGGCCTTGCTCTCTGGGTGCCTATAAAAATGGTCATTTCCTACACACAAAAAGATATGATCATTAATTTAAAATTAATAATCTAGATGATTTGTGTATGATAAGGACAACATTAAATGATTAAAATATGAATTAAAACTACCTGGGAGTCTTGATTGTTTTAATGGAAGTCCATTATTGTTGACCAAAAATGTGCACGGAAGGATCCCTATTCTTGTCACACATCTAGCTCCAGGAAATGCAACCATGTTAACCACATCACCATGAGCCTCATCTCTGCCACCATCTCTAGAATCTGACCGAGGTGTGGATGTCTGACAGTGTGTGTCATGGCTCATATCTAAATTAGGTGTGGAAGATGGAGAAGTAAATAGTATTCTAGCAGTTGTATGACCTCCCACATCAGGACTCTATAGAGTCTCTCTAGCGCCACTACTACCAACACTAGGTTTAACAAGCTCCAAAAATCTCTTTATAAAAAAGAAAATGTTTTATCATGAGATAATGTAAAAGTTAAAGAACAAAGTTTCATAATTGAACATATGAGTCCTTTAAAAAAATACACTTTAAATTATGGTTATTACCTTATATGTGTTAAGTTGTGACATAAGGAGATTGATCTTTGCTAGGACATCGTGAGTTTGATCTAGGAGTTACCTTATTACCTTCAGTTGCATGTGCACGTGTTGTTAGTGAGTATTCCATCATCATCCTAGTTCCAATTTATGAACTTTTGTTTCTATATTCAAAGTTCTAAAGAAATTTTTTATATCTTTAGTTTTGGATGCACAATTAGACTAGGGTGTAATTACCAATATTAGTGGTCAACCACCTAATTTAATGTGATATCCCTCTTGATTTTGGACATATTAATGTGATAACACTAAGGACATGATAAGTTTATCATATGAATCTAAGAAAAAAATAGTAGTAAGGTTGTTGTTTGTTGGATTTGTGCAAATTAGAATTATTATAAGAAATGTCCATTGAAGATGAGGGTCAATGTTATGGAGTAATAAACCCAACCATCAGTTGGTGTGTTGCAAATCTTGGGTGCTTTAGTTGGAAATATGTCTAAGGCAAGCAAAGAGTAGAACTATAAAAATATCATTTTTTTTCAAGACAAGAGTAGAACTATACAAATATTAGTTTTGTTCAAGCCAAGAGTAGAACTATACAAATATTAGTTTTGTTCAAGCCAAGAGTAGAACTATACAAATATTAGTTTTGTTCAATCCAAGTTGAAGAATAAGTTAGTTATGGTGATGGTTAACAATAGTGCAACCTAGAGTTTTATGTAGGAAGTAGTGGTTGTTAAACTCAATGTGTAGTTGAAATTGGTGCAGTCTTTTTTCAAGGAAGTAAGATATAGTAGTTAGTTGACAAAGACATGTAGTATTTAGTTATTTTTTATTCCTTGAGGAGGAATTGGCCAAGAGTCCCTAAAATGGTTTGGGATGTGACTTGCAACTGGGAGTAAAACAAAAACCAAGACTCATATTGAGGAACTGTCGACTTCGATGGATTACTGGGATAGGATTTCAGCTATACCACCCCTCACTCTTGGGTGCCATGCCTCAGAAGTTGCTTTACTCATTGATTTCGACAACTAGAGTTTTTCTCAGTTTGAAGCAATGCAGTATTTGGATTAAGGGGTCCAATTTAAGAAACCATGCCTCGAGAGAGGATGGATAATTTGGTCACCTATTCCATGCCTAAACAAGCTTGCAGCATCTCACGGAACTCAAAAATGTTGCTCTGGTAGTCTTTTATGCCCTGAGGGGGAATTGGTCAAGAGTCCCCGAAATAGTTTGGGATGTGAACTGCAATTGGGCATAAAATGAAAAAAGAGACTTGGATTGAGGAACCTTCATCTCTGTTGGATTCCTGGCATAGGAGTTTAGCTAGAGAACCCTCACTCCCAGTTCCAACCCCTTGGAAGTTGTTTTTTTCATCGATTTTGATAACTAGTTCTTTTCTCAGTAAGAAGCGATGAAACATTTGGATTTAGGGGTCCAATTTATAAAACCATGCTTCGGGAGAGGATGGAAAATGTGGTCACCTAGCCCATGCCTAAAAAAGCATGCAACATCTCATGGAACTTAAAAATGTTGCTCCGTTAGGCTTTTATGCCATGAGGAGGAATTGGCCAAGCATCCCTGAAATGGTTTGGGATGTGACATGAAACTAGGCATAAAATGAAAACCGAGACTTGGATTGAGTAAATGTTGACTCCGATGGATTCCTAGGATAGGATTTCAGCTAGATCACCCCTCACTCTGGGTTCCATGCCTTAGAAGTTGCTTTACTCATTGATTTCGACAACTAGTGTTTTTCTCAGTTTGAAGCAAGCGAATATTTGAATTAAGGGATCCAATTTATGAAACCATTCCTTGGGAGAGGATGGAAAATATAGTCATCTATTCCACACCCAAAAATCTAGAAGCATCTCACAGAACTCAAAAATGTTGCTCCGTTAGGTTTTTATGCCCTAAGGAGCAATTGGCCAAGAGTCCCTGAAATGGTTTGGGATGTGACTTGCAACTGGGCATATAATGAATATCAAGACTCAGATTAAGGAACCGTCAACTCCGATGGATTACTGGGATAATATTTCATCTAGAGAACCCCTCACTCACAGGTGCCATGCCTCAAAAGTTGCTTTAATCATTGATTTCGAGAACTAATTGTTTGCTCAGTTTGAAACAATGCAACATTTGGATTAAGGGGCCAATTTATGAAACCATGCCTCGAGAGTGGATGGATAATTTTTTCACCTAGTCCATGCCTAAACAAGCTTGCAACATCTCACAAAACTCAAAAATGTTTATCTGTTAGTATTTTATGCCTTGAGCTGGAATTGGCCAAGAGTCCCCGAAATCGTTTGGGATGCAACTTGCAACTGGGCATAAAACAAAAACCGAGAATCAGATTGAGGAACCGTCGTCTCTGTTGGATTCCTGGCATAGGATTTTAGCTAGAGCACCAGTCACTCCTAGTTCCAACTGTAATGTCGTCAACCATCACCAGGCCAGGAAATGCTACCAGCACAACCTTAACTTTGCCTTAACTTCTCTGATACGAATTTGTAACATACACAACCATCCACAGGTTGGGTAACGCTACTACATGGAACATTATCATATATAAATAACATATGCATTTAATGAAATTAAATGACTTAATCAAAATACACATGGAATTACCGCTACCATACAGAATCAATGTAATTGATAGTAATTCCACATATGCAACAGAAAACATGATAACATTCAAGCATCACAAACATGCGTAGTATATAAATTAAGAACATAAATGATACTTATCTTTTCAACTGGATTAAAATCACCAACTACATGCAGACCTTCCACGAACCTCCCAGCCATAGACCACGATGCTCATCACGCTCAGTAGTGGGTCACCCCCGAGCTGGGACTAAGCTCCACCCAGGGAAAGGGAATACTAGACTCTAATCCCCCCCCAACATGAGATGATGCTTCATATTTTAACTACATGTGCCCAGGTCAACACTTGTCTTACTGGAGCTACATGTGCTCCATTTTTCATTTGTTCCCTTTCCCAAGAACTTAGGATAACTAGGTTTAATTTTCCCCCACTTTAATACTTTCACACAAATTTTGGAATAATAATAAAATATTATTCCCAATGAATTAAGCCGCTAATCTTATCCCCTCTTTCCAACCCTTCAGCCCCCCTCCCTTACCCATCATTATAGAAGCTTAGTCCCTCATTACTCTTTCTTTGTGGTCGGTCTACATGCAATGATGTTTATATTTTATTAATGATCTGCATAATTACATATACAAAATCGGGCTCCTAGCCTTTAACACCTAGGCTCTCCGGCCTAGTAAACACATAATCCCACCATCTTATCAACACTCATCTTACCAACCTACAAAACATGTTTACATTTCATAATAGAACTCTAGCACATCCTTGGGTTATTATAATCCCCTCCCCTTATTTTTGAACTGACCTTAGTGCAACTCTTTACACATCATCAACAAGATTTTCAAAATCTTCAAAAAGATGCGGGTATTATGCCCGCATAGCATCTTCATTCTCCCATGTCACATCCTCAGGACCGTACCAGGTCCACTAGACCTTTACAAGCCCTATGTCTCGATTCCAGAGTTGTTTTCCCTTTCGGTCCAATATGCGCACTGGATGCACCAGCAAGACGCCTTCTTTCTCCACATGAATCACATTCAAATCAAACACATGATTAGGATCAAGCATATATTTCTTAAGCAATGAAATATGAAACACATTATGTACAAACATGGATGCAGTCAATGTAATCATATATGCTACTAGCCCAATCCTTTCTAGGATTTCAAATGTCCCACAAAACCTGGCTTCCAACTTCGAACAGTTTCCTAGCTTCAGGGAACTTCTATTGGATTTTACTTTCAAGAAAACATGATCACACACATTAAACTCTTTGTGGGTTTTGTTCTTATCAGCATAAATTTTCTGCCTGTCTTGGGAAACTTTCAAATTTTGCTTAATCTTCATCATTTGTTCTTCCATTTCCTTGAGAAACTCTGGCCCAACTACTTCTCTATGAGTTGGGTTATCCCAGCTTGTCGGGGTGTTGCACTTTCTGCCATAAAGTGCTTCAAATGGGCTCATATTCAATGATGCTTGATACCCATTGTTGTAGGAAAATTCTACCAAGTGTAGGTAGTCTTCCCATTTAGATGGTTTGTCCATCACATACATCCTTAGCATATATTCTATCACTTTTTTCACCCTCTTTGTATGCCCATCAGACTCGAGATGATAAGCAGTGTTGAAGTTCATATTCATTTCGAACCCTTTGAATAACCCTTTCTAGAATTTTGAGGTAAATTTTGGGTCTCTGTCAAACACAATTGTCTTGGGAATATTGTGCAATCGTGTTATTTCCCTTATAAAGATATCGACAACATTAGTTTCCTTGTGAGTAGTCTTTAATGGAATAAAATGGGCAGCTTTCATAATCTTATCCACCACTACCATGATGGAATCATGTTTCTTGCCGGTTCTGGGAAATCCTGTGATGAATTCCATTATCACCACTTCCCACTTCCACTCAGGAATGGGTAAAGGTTGTAGCAACCCTGTTGGGTGCCTATGCTAAGCTTTAACCTTCTAACACTCCATACATCTGGTGATGTATTCTACAATTTCCTTCTTCATACCTCGCCAAAAGTAATGGATGTTGACTGTTGCCATAGTTTTCTTATATCCAGGGTGCCCAACATAAGGCACATTATGCATTTCTTTCAAAATCATAATTTTCAATTCCTGGAAATTAGGTACATAAACTCTATTTTTGTACAAGAGTGTTCCATCAGATCCCAATTTATAATATTCCACTTTCTGTAGCAACTTACCTTGTTGTATCTTTTCCACCAATTCCAAGTACTACAAATCTACATTTTCATCTTTCGAAATTATTCCTTTAATATCAGCTTCATACACACTAATGGTCATAGCATGTAGTTCATGCACTCTCCTGCTAATTGCATCAGCCACTTTGTTTTCCTTTCCTTTTATATGCTTGATATCAAAATCGTACTCACAAAGGAATTCCAACCATCTACTCTTCCTAGCATTCAAGGTTGGTTGATAAAATAGATACTTCAAACTATGATGTTCTATCCTAAGTTCAAACTTATTTCCCATGAGGTAATGTCTCCATTTCTTTAGAGCGTGCACTATGGTTGCCAACTCCAAATCATGATTTGCATATTTCTTTTCATGCTCTTTCAATTTCCTGGACTCATAACATATTAAAAATCCATTCTGGCTGAGGAATCCTCCCAATCCTTCTTTGCATGCATCTGTGCAAACCACAAAATCCACATTTGGATCTGCAATCCTCAGGATTGGAGCACTGATTAACAATTGCTTCAATCTCTGGAAGCTTCTCTCACATTCATCTATCCATTTAAAATTATTCTCCTTCCTCTACAAGGAAGTGATAGGGTGAGATATCCTTGAGAACCCTGCAATGAACCTTTTGTAATAGCTATCTAGACCCATAAAGGATATGAATTCTACATGTTCTTCGATACTGACCACTCACTAATGGTTTCTATCTTCTCAGGATCCACAAATATCCCATATATTGAAATGATATGCCCCAAATAATGGATCTGCTTTTGATAGAATGAGCACTTGCTCAATTTGGAATACAGTTGGTGCTCTCTTAGAACTTGCAACACCATATGCAGATGTTGTTCATGCTCTTCCTATGACTTGGAATACACCAAGATGTCATCTAAAAATACTATGACAAACTTGTCTAGATATTCCATGAACACACCATTCATTAGGAACATAAAAACATTAGGTGCATTTGACAACCCAAATGGAACCACTGTGAATTCATAGTGACCATAACTTGTTCTAGAGGCGTACTTGTTGATGTATTCATCCTTTATTCTTACCTGGTGATACCCTGACCTAAGATCTATTTTTGAAAATATATTGGCATCCTTCAACTGATCAAAGAGATCGTCGATCCTTGGCATAGGATACTTGTTCTTTACAGTCACTTTGTTCAATTGTCTGAAATCGATGCACAATATCAATGTCCCATCCTTCTTCTTCACAAACAGAATCGGGGCTCCCCAAGGTGACACACTTGGGCGTATATACCCCTTCTTCATAAGTTCTTCAAGATGCAATTATAGTTATTTCATCTCTAATGTACTCATTCTGTAAGGATTTTTTGACATTGGAGATGCTCAATGCATCAGGTTTATAAAGAAATCAATATCTCTCTTCGTGGGTAGTCCTGGTACCTCCTAGAATACATCTTCAAAATCTTTTAATACAGCATGGTATTCACCCTTTGACACCTTATCCTTAGGTGCTTCCTCCATATGGGTTGCAAATATTAGACAACCTTTCCTATAGCACTTCTTCAGCTGCATTGATGAGATTTCTCTAACAGTAACTGCTATGGGAATTCCTTGGAATTTCCTTGGGTTTCCTTCCTCATCCAGACAAGTAAATTCCTTGTTACGATAGTATAATATGTCATGGTGTTGATCCAACCAATCCATCCCAATTATACTGTCATAGGAACCCAGAGGTAAGATGTTCAATTCAATCCTTGTGCTCAGTCCATTCATGTCCACTGGACAGGACTTAACCAACTAAACAATTCTTCTCCTGGCTCTTGTAGCTAGCTGCACTAACCAATATTTTCCATGCTTTCTTCTTGGCAATTGAAAATTTTCCACCATTCTAGGATCTATATAACTATGACTAGCCCCTGAATCAATTAAAATAATAAAGGCATGGTTATTGATCATACCTTCAAATTCAATCATGTGTTATTGAAATTCAGTTTGCTTGTTTTATAGGGAAACATAGATCCTTGGTACTCTACTGCCCCTATCCTCCACTATTTATGCATGTTGAACATTGTGGACAATTCTCATCTTGTCACTTTTGTGGGGACAATCTATGTACTTGTGGTTTCCCTGACAACCCCAACACTGAATGGGCGTCTATCTTGGTCGTTGTCCCCCTACATAAGCCATTCTCTGATCTCTAAAAGAGGGTTGTCCTTGAGGAATGTTTCTAAAAAGGGGAGGTTTGTTTCCCTTCTACCTTTTCTTTTTCTTGAACTTCTTCTGGTCATCCGAAGCCTTCTGAAAAGTGGGATTTTATCTTTGTTGTTCATATACTCATTTTTCTATCCTTATTGTTTCTTCCATGGTCTTAGGGTAATCATAATGGATCTTGTCACCGATGGAAGGTGGTAGACCACTCATTACCTTTGAATTTTGACAGTCTCATCTTTGATGAATGAAACATACTTCAACAATTCCAAAAAGCTTCGTTCATATTCATCAATGGACATGTTGGCCAACTTGAGTTCAAAGAATTCTTTCATCTTTTTGTCATAGTATCTTTTAGTCAAGTATTTCTTTTCGAAATACTTCTTGAATTCTTTCCAAGTAACATCCTTATATTTAATGTGTTGCACCTGCACAAGTTGATCCCACCACATGAATGCTTTTCCTTTTAGTTGATACATCGCAATTCTTCCTTCTCCATGAGAAGAATAGTTCTATAGTTGGAATTATTTTCTCATTCCTGGAAGCCATGTCTCGGCATCTTCCTCATTCTTATGTTCTCCATCAAATGTAGGAGGATTAATCTTGTTCATTTCACCCTTCAGTTCATCCACTCCCAATCTCCTATGTTTTCTGGTAGGAGATGGGCTTGGACTACTGTGTGCTCTCCTCTTGGAGTGCTTCAGGGAGTGATTATGATGCCTGCTAAAGCTTCTTGATTTACTGGAGTCACTCTCCTTATCCAATTTCCTTTCTATCTTTTCTAGGCTTCGCATAAACTTTAAGTTGAATTCTCCTTGTTGATTCCTGGCTTTCATGATATTTTTGTTATCTTCTTGATGAATCTAAACATCCTTCTGCAATCTATCAATGATTTTCATCATGTTCCCTTCCTTATCTATCTCTTCTCCATGCCCATTGGATTTTTATCCTTCAACTCCCAAATGGACATCCATTCCTCTTGCTTCGTTCTCTGAGATGGAAGCATTATGTGCCTCCTCCATTTCTTTGCACTTAGTGGAAATTCACTTCGGCTATGAATTTCATTGACTCTACAAACATAGCATGCAGTCAACCAAAATTTGTCAGGCCATCAATCCTTAACAAATCCACAACACTCATAAACCAATACGATTCAAGAAAACGGTGCATATTTCATTCTCTGTGATTCTCGCTTAACAAGAACCCCACAGATCTCTTCTTTTTGAGTTTGGCTCTTTTATTTTAACAATTTTCAAGCACTAGCCCCTTTTTATCTTAGCCCCCAACCCACGTGATCATGGGCCATGACCAAGCGCTAGGTCAAAAGGTGCTTACTCAGGCCTTCGTCTTTTGAAAATTTTCAAAGCTCCCCCCAGCAATCTCTCAGAGTTCAAATTACCGAACTCGTGAAATAGGATGGATCAACGTTCCACATCTACCCAACATCCAACAAATCACACTCATTGTGGAACTTCTGTCATCGAAGCTTCGAAACTTTGGAGCTTCAGGACTTTGGGACTTTGGGTCTCGAAAGCTTTCCCGCTTGCTTCCCTTTCAATCTTTCAAATTCTAAAATTATGCACTTCTTACCTCCGGGTCCACGTAGTAAAAATGTCACCAACCTAGGTGGTGGCACATGGCATGTCTATGAAGGTTCACATAACCCTTGGTAACATCATCCGACCCCACCATGTCTACATTTCTCTTCGAAACTTCAAGATTTGGAGGTTTGTGCATCAGCATATCCCACTTCTTCCGATAGTCGAACTCTGAAATTACAATCTTCTCTTCTGCTTGATCCAATGGTCAAGCTCTTTTCCTCTGATCTATGGTGTAGATCTTCACCGAAACATTAGATTTTTGGGTTTTGGCCTTCCTCTTATATTTGCATCTAGCTTCACCATCGTCGCAAAGTTCGAAGGACTTCCAGGATAACCCTCCTTCACCTTCTCCAGATCTGACGGTTGTAAAGGATTTCCCTTCCTTCAAACAGATCCTATGGTCCCAACACCACCAATGTTGTGAATTCTCTCCCTATGGCCAAATACCATGTCTGTCGCGGTTCTATAATATCGCTACCCCTCTTGAGCTTCGTAACATGGCCAAAGTAACCTCTTGGCACTCAGGAACGTTCCGAGGTTCGAAATTGGTTCCTCCATACACAATTTCCACTTGGAACCTTGGGTCCATAGACCACTTATGTAGCCCATCCAGGTTCAGCGTTGAAACCTTGGCTCTAAAATCTAATTGTGTCTACTTTGACAACAATTCTTTCTGAAACTTTTGTTTTAATTTCCACTAACATGGACTATCCAGGCTCAATGTTGAAAACCTTGGCTCTAATACCAAATTGTAACGTCCCTGGCCATCACTAGGCTAGGAAACGCTACCAACACAACCTTAACTTTTACTTAACTGCTCTGATACCAATTTGTAATGTCCATGGCCATCCACAGGCCAGGCAATGCTACTACACGAAACATTTTCATATATATATAACATATGCATTTAATGAAATTAAATGGCTTAATCACAATAAGCACATAATTACCACTACATACAAAATCAATGTAATTGACAATAAGTCCACATACGCAACGAAAAACATGATAACATTCAAGCATCACAAACATGCATAATATATAAATTAAGCACATAAATAATACTTATCTTTTCAATTGGAGTAAAACCACCAACTACGTGTAGACCTTCCATGAACCTTAGACCACGCTACTCATCACGCTCAATAGTGGGTCACCCCCGAGCTAGGACTAAGCTCCACCCAGGGCAAGGGAATCCTAGACTAGGCTGAGGTTACACAAAACTACACAGTGCAACTAGAAGGATTCTCTCCAGGAGCCTTCTTACACCCACTACTCACGAACTCTCATTCCCCACATGCTTGTTCCACCCCAGGAATATGCACCTTCACTGTTCCACAGTCCATCGACTGCTCCACTTCCCTCTCAGGGTCTCAGCAACAGGTCGGATCAGAAATTCTCAAATATTTGTAACTAGTGTTGAACTCTCTCTAAGATGAAACAACTTCCCAGCAAACTCTCTCACCTAGGGAGAGCTTCTCACAGGCCTAACAACCTGTCTCTTCAACCACGGACCTGAAAACCCGCTTCTTCAACCACTTTAGACTTAGTTCCAGCAAGGTACGGGTGACATAAAAAACAACAGGGAAATGGTTATGAACACCCAAAATGGTAACAATCGAACCCAAAGACACAACACGGATTAGGTAATATACATGATGTGTCAGGCTTCATAGTAAAAACAACACAGGTCGGCTTCACAGATTCGTAGTTCCAGAGATGCATGAGGGTGCAAAGGTCGACGACGACGATCCTACGAGTCAAATGAGGATGGATAGAATGGGAAGCCCTCCCCAACATGAGCTAACACTTCATCTTTTAACTACATGCACCTAAGTCGACACTTGTCTTCCTGGAGCTACATGCGCTCCATCTTGCATTTGTTCCCTTTCTTGGGAACTTAGGATAACTGGGTTTAATTTCCCCCCACTTTAATACTTTCAAACAACTTTTGGAATAATAATAAAGTGCTATTCCCATGGACTTAAGCCCCTAATATTATTCCCTCTTTCCAACATTTCAGCCCCCCTCCCTTACCTAGCCTTGTGGAAGTTTAGTCCCCCATCACTCTTTCTTCTTGGTCGGTCTGCACCCAACAATGTTTATATTTTATTAATGATCTGCATAATTACATATACAAAATCAGGCTCCTGGCCTTTAACACCTAGGCTCTCCGGCCTAGTAAACACATAATCCCACCATATTATCAACACTCATCTCACCAACCTACAAAACATGTTTACATTTCATAATATAACTAGGGCACGTCCTTGGGGTATTACACCAACCCCTTGTAATTTATTTTTTTCATCGATTTCGATAACTAGTGCTTTGCTCAGTAAGAAGCAATGCAACATTTGGATTTAAGGGTCCAATTCTTGAAATCATGCCATGGGAGTGGATGGAAAATGTGTTCACCTAGTCCACACCTAAACAATCATGTAAAATCTCATGGAGATAAAAAAATGCTACTCAGTTAGGATTTTATGCCACGAGCATGAATTGCCAAGTGTCCCCGAAATGGTTTGGGATGCAACTTGAAATTGAGCATAAAACAAAAACAAAGACTCGGATTGAGAAACTGTCGACTCTGATGGATTATCGTCATAGGATTTTAGCTATATCATCCCTCACTCTCGGTTCCAACCCCTCAGAAGTAGTTTTTTTCATCGATTTTGATAACTAGTGCTTTGCTCAGTAAGAAGCAATGCAACATTTGGATTTAGGGGTCCAATTTATGAAACTGTGCCTCAGGAGTGGATGGAAAATATAGTCACATATTCCATGCCTAAATAATCTTGTAGCATCTCACAGAACTCAAAAATGTTGCTCCGTTAGGTTTTTATGCCCTGAGGAGCAACTGGCCAAGAGTCCCGGAAATGGTTTGGGATGCGACTTGCAATTGGGCATATAACAAAAATCGGACTCAGATTAAGGAACCATCAACTCCAATGTATTACTAGGATAGGATTTCATCTAGAGCACCCCTTACTCATGGGTTCCATGCCTTAGAAGTTGCTTTAATAATTGATTTCGAGAACTAGTGTTTTTCTCAGTTTGAAGCAATGTAAGATTTGGATTAAGGGGCTAATTTACGAAACCATGCCTCGGGAGTGGATGGATAATTTTTTGACCTATTCCATGCTTAAAAAAACTTGCAACATCTCATGGAACTAAAAAATATTGCTCCATTAGTCTTTTATGCCTTGAGCGGGAATTGGCCAAGAGTCCCAGAAATGGTTTGAGATGTGACTTGCAACTGGTAATAAAATGAAAACAGAGACTCGAATTGAGGAACCGTCGTCTCTATTGGATTCCTGGCATAGGATTTTAGCTAGAGCACCCCTCACTCCTGGTTCCAACCCCTCAGAATTTGTTTTTTTCATTGATTTCGATAACTAATGCTTTTTCTCAATAAGAAGAAATGCAACATTTGGATTTAGGGGTCCAATTTATGAAACCATGCCTCAGGAGAGAATGGACAATGTGGTCACCTAGCCCATTCCTAAAAAAACATGTAGAATCTCATGGAGCTCAAAAATGTTGCCTCGTTAGGATTTTATGCCCCAAGGATGAATTTCCAAGAGTCCCCGAAATGGTTTGGGATGCGACTTGAAACTGGGCATAAAATTTAAACCGAGACTCAGATTGAGGAACTGTCGAATTTGATGGATTCTTGGCATAGGATTTTAGCTAGATAACCCCTCACTCCCAGTTCCAACCCCTCGAAAGTAGTTTTTTTCATAGATTTCTATAACTGGTGCTTTGCTCAATAAGAATCAATGCAACATTTGGATTTAGGGGTCCAGTTTATGAAGTCATGCCTCGGGAGTGGATGGAAAATATAGTCACCTATTCCACGCCTAAACAATCTTGCAGCATCTCACAAAACTAAAAAATGTTGCTCCATTAGGTTTTTATGCCTTGAGGACCAATTGGCCAAGAGTCCCTGAAATGGTTTGGGATGCGACTTGCCATCAACTCCGATGGATTACTAGGATATGATTTCATCTAGAGCACCCCTCACTCATGGGTGTCATGCCTCAGAAGTTGCTTTAATCATTGATTTTGAGAACTAGTGTTTTGATTTGTTTGAAGCAATGCAACATTTGGATTAAGGGTCGAATTTATGAAACCATGCCTTGGGAGAAGATGGATAATTTTTTCACCTATTCCATGCCTAAAACATCTTGTGTCATCTCATGGAACTCAAAAATGTTTCTCTGTTATTCTTTTATACCCTAAGTGGGAATTGGCCAAGAGTCCCCGAAATGGTTTGGGATGCGACTTGTAACTGGGCATAAAATTAAAACTGAGACTCATATTGTGGAACTGTCATCTCTGTTGTATTCCTAGCATGGGATTTTATCTATAGAACCCCTCACTCTCGGTTCCAACCCCTCAGAATTTGTTTTTTTCATAGATTTCGATAACTAGTGCTTTGCTCAGTAAGAAGTAATGCAACATTTGGATTTACGGGTCCAGTTTACAAAACCATTCCTCGGAAGTAGATGGACAATGTGGTCACCTAGTCCATGCCTAAAAAAGCATGCAGAATCTCATGGACCTCAAAAATGCTGCTTGGTTAGGCTTTTATGCCCCAAGGATGAATTTCCAAGAGTCCCCGAAATGGTTTGCGATGTGACTTGCAACTGGGCATAAAACAAAAACTGAGACTTGGATTGTGTAACCGTTGACTCCGATGGATTCCTAGCATAGGATTTCAACTAGAGCACCCCTCACACCCAGGTTCCATGCCCCGAAAGTTTATTTACTCATTGATTTCGAGAACTAGTGTTTTGCTCAATTTGAAGTGAACCAACACTTGGATTAAGGGGTCTAATTTATGAAACCGTGCCTCAGGAGCGGATGGAAAATATATTCACCTATTCCATGCCTAAAAAATCTTGCATCATCTCATGGAACTCAAAAAATGTTGCTCTATTAGGTTTTTATGCCATGAGGAGCAATTGGCCAAGAGTCCCCGAAATGGTTTGGGATGCAACTTCCAATTGGGCATATAATGAATATTGAGACTCAGATTAAGGAACCGTCGACTCTGATGGATTACTGGGATAGGATTTCATCTAGAGAACCCCTCACTCATGGGTTCCATGCTTCAGAAGTTTCTTTAATCATTGATTTTGAGAACTAGTGTTTTTCTCAGTTTGAAGCAATGCATCATTTGGATTAAGGGGCCAATTTATGAAACCATGCCTCAAGAGTGGATGAATAATTTTGTCACCTATTCCATGCCTAAACAATCTTGCAGCATCTCACGGAACTCAAAAATGTTGCTTCGTTGGTATTTTATGCCTTGAGCGTGAATTGGCCAAGAGTCCCCAAAATGGTTTGGGAAGCAACTTGCAACTGGGCATAAAACAAAAACCGAGAGTCGGATTGAGGAACAATCATCTATGTTGGAATCTTGGCATAATATTTTAGGTAGAGCACCCCTCGGAAGTTGTTTTTTTTATCGATTTTGATAACTAGTGCTTTGCTCAGTAAGAAGCAATGCAACATTTGGATTTAGGGGTCCAATTTACGAAACCATACCTCAGGAGTGGATGGACAATGTGGTCACCTACTCCATTCCTAAATAGGCATGCAAAATCTCATGGATATCAAAAAAAATTCTCCGTTAGGCTTTGATGCCCCGAGGATGAGTTTCCAAGAGTCTCTGAAATGGTTTGGGATGTGACTTGCAACTAGGCATAAAATGAAAACCGAGACTCGGATTGAAGAACCGTCGATTCCGATGGATTCCTAGCATAGGAGTTTATCTAGAGCACCCCTCACTCCCGGTTCACTCCTAGTTCATGATTGGATTCTAGATTCCCTAAAAGTTAGTTTCAAGGTTTCATGTATTACTATCCAAGAGGTTGGGAGAATGTTGGGAGAAAGAAGAGGAACCTCACCTATTTTCGAGAAAAGGGACACAACACTCCCTATTGTAGGGGAAGGCTAGTATAAGAAGTATCATTTACCAGATAGAGGGGGGATAAAAGTAGTCTTTGACCACTAATTCCAGAATGGGATCATCCTTTTTAGCAGGACAAGGACTAAAATATCTTCAAGGGAATTTTATATATTTCCATCAAGGACATGGACAATTCTGATGTGGACAATTTTGCATGGAGGCATTTCTCCCATACCTCTTCATGAAAGATTGYGAATCTATGGTGCATGTACAAATATGTGAGATGTGGGTTTATGATAATATTTTGAATTTTCCAATAACATTCTCCATTGACCTTGTGTAAACCATTCCATTTGGTGTTTGTTGCACTAAGTGTAAAGAACAATGTTGGAGAATTATAAGACGTAAGTTAGGTATGAGCTATTTATTACCTCTTTATTACCTTTTATTTTAATTATATCCATATTTAGTATTGATCAAGTGAGGAATTAACATGGAACTAATGCCATTAGACAAAAAATCAATCCTAAGGCCAACTAAGGAGAAAAAATAACACACGCTAATTAATCTAGGAGTCAAGCATGCAAACAAACCTTCTCACAAAGAAGCGCTAGTTGGTGATGGAATCCAACATTGCAGAATCGATGCACGAAGGGGCTAAGTTTCGGCGGGTGGAAAAGTTACATTGACAACCTTCTTAACAAACTGACGCCCTGGTGTAAGTTATCTCACCGAGTAGTGGGAAACCCTCCAAGGAGTTTGAGTGAGTCTAGCCAATGCCGATCCCATGCACAACACCACCTTCCCTATACTATCACGTTGTGTAGGAAGTCTAAAATATTATGGCCTCTATGGTACCATCTACTATACCAAAGCAGAGGGGGGATAGTCGACAGTCGACACCAAGACCAATAAAGCAAGGTTGATTACTCTGAGGGCCCCAATGCAACCTCATTATTGACCCTTATGTTAGAAGGGCTTCCCAAAGTTAGTGATATAGCAACTAGATTTCACTCCCTAACTGAAGGCTTTATGTTTGTTTAGCAGCTTTGGAAATTTATTCTCACAATCCTATTCCAAATCTCTACACCTAAGATAAGATGGGTTTGAAGAGCCCTAGAAAAGTTTCTATATAAATTTTAATTAGTGCTTGATTTTAGGCTATTGTTAGTCAAAGGAGTGTTCGTGAAACTGATGGCGTTTTGACTCGACTCTTTAAACCATGCAAGAGGAAAATGAAATGCAAGAATTTCAACTTCAATGAAAACTAGCTATGGGAAGGAGCAAGAGGTTTTAAGAAAATAAATGATTTCTTGATATATTACTATGTGTACAGTACTGCAAAATGACCCAAATTTTAAAAATACCGTGCAAATGTCACAGTTCACTTAGTACACCTATACAACATTGAATCAAATGTCATCACTTCTAACATAGTAAACTTTTATGATTATAGAGACCACCATACACATCTTGAATACTCATAAGGATCACGAGGGCTTCACCTTGTTGACCAAGAACTTATCACTTAATTCATTCATAAAGGGGGGTTTTTAATTATGAACCCACATGTTGTGAATATATGTTGTGCATAAAACACTAAAAATAACAGTGTAATAAAGAAAAAATGATACAAATCCTTGTTTCATAAGAGGAATGTCACATAAGGATTTCAAAGTAATATACAATATTCATTTACATGATCTAGGTTCCTATTTATGTCCCCCTTTCCTCTATAAGCTTGAGAAGGTTCTACAATTCATTGCAATGAAAAACATTGTTGTTAATATCTAAGTACTCAATAAGCTTCATTGGACCAAAAGAAAACATGATTCAAAAATCCATCCTCTCCTCTTTTTAATAAAACATGATTCAAATACATCCTCTCCTCTTTTTAGTCCTTGCAAAGCAAGGACTATAATATTCACCTCATGCGAATAATTCACATGTATAGAACATGTAACAAAAAAATATTTAAGTTATGGTAAAGTCATAGAATTTTTTATTTTTTGTCATATTAATTTTTTCTTGAGTTGTACAAATTGTGTAGTTTTTAGTGTTCTCTAAATAAGACGGTCTCTATCCCTATGGACATTGATAGTCTCTCTTGAGATGGTCCCCACAATCTAAGGAATACCAAGAAAACAATGTGTTTCATTTGTCAAGATAATACTCACAATAAATTTTAATGTTAGGACAATGAAAGAAACAAGACAAAATATTAGACAATATATCACATACAAACAATAGACAAGAATTAGGTTGCATAGGGTGAAGAGGGGTTGGTGACTATATAAGAAGAGGTGGCTATGGTGAAAGAAGAAGAGGTCTAGGTGGTCGACATGGAAGATAAGGCGGATATTAAGAAGGTTTTGTTTTACCTACTATAAATAAAACCACCTTAGTCCCAATTTATTCTTGAAAGTTAAATTTGATTTAAAATTTTGTAACAATTTTTGGGTAGGAGATCATTCCTTAAAATATTGTTTGATAATACTAAAGAAGATAAGGAATAAAATAAATGTAAATCTTTTACAAAGCATACCTAAACATGAAAAATTGAATTCCAAGAATTTAAATTGATCACTATATTGGGAGCAAGAAAAGGGAAGGATGCACTTTTGTGAAGAACCCCTCAAATAAAACCTGGAAGGAAAGAAAACAATATGTACTCATATTTGACAAGAAAAAAATAATATGTTAATGAATCCATATAATTTTTTAGAAAATTGGATAAAGAAGAATAATTTCAAGGCTCTAGATGAATTTTTGGATCCATCAAGTGAGGAATAATCCATAGAAAGGATGATAGAATTGATGACTATATTGGAGAATTGCAAGTATGGAAGTAAAGTCATTAATAATTTGGGTCAATTGAATAAAAAAGAGATGCCTATAGATGATTATGATCCTCAAATTGACCTATAAATTGGATGATTTTAAATCCAACATTTTTTGGTTGACATCAAATCTTAGGTAAACATTATTCCAAAGGAGACTTAGATTAATATGGGGGGCCTATTCTAGTTAGGTCAAGAAACGTTTTAAAAATGGTGGATCAAAGATTTGTAGAGAACATTGGGCTATTAAAATTAGGCATAGAAACAAGTATAATGGGATTATAAACCTTGTTCATATTTGAGGCACAACATATTTAAGGTTAGTTAGAATACCATGAGGTAGGAATATGAAAGAAACAATATCATAAAAAAAGATAGAATAAAGTTGAAAGGAAATGGAGTAAAAATCATGATATCTCTAGAGCCCAAGGAAGTCAAAGCTTGGTGGATGAAGAAGTAGACAATAGAAAATTTTACCAAGTTATACAAGGATGAAATGAGTCTATAGAAAAGGATTATTGGACCATTGAGGATATACCTAGGGATAGCTTCAAAGATTTCTTCTCAACAAAATCCATACCAGTTGTCTTCTCTACATTTTCTCAGTTTGAAGCAATTGTGGGTGTCAAAAACGCAACCTACCCAAAACGTTGGGTTCCAACACATCCGTTGCTTGCATTTTATGGAGTTATAGTCTGTACACCTCCCATGTATTTCCATGAATGACCTGTAATACTATGGGCCTTTTGCAGAGTGGTCTCACAACCCTCATTTGTTTCTAGCTCGGATTCATTATGATAAGTGCTCATTTATTATGTGGTATGGTAATTGTAATGTTTTCAGTTGTTGTATTCCTTTTCTCTATTTATTATTCCAAACTCCCTTTGAATTCCCTAAACTGTTGGGTTTCTCCATTGATATCGTGGTTCCATGGATACGTTTGTTTAGAGAGATAAATATGGGGCATGGTAAGAATGGTATACAAAAACGTGGTCTACCTCGATAGCCTCTCACTTGTGTCCAACATGAATCTGAGTACTCTGAGGCTATACATCATAGGTGTACCCCCCATGCCATTCGAGATACTAATGTTGAAACTGAAGAAAAGGCATGCAACCTGGAGAAAGGATTCTTTCCCGACAAGGTTTTTAGTGTGGAGATATAACTATGGGAACTAGATGAAAACACCTCATGAACCCAAGACACTAAATATTTCAGAACCTTGTATCTTTACTACAAGGTTAAAAATATTCTTGGTAAGCTCTTGATTGAATGTCTAAAATTTACAGCAACTGCTCAAATAACAAAATTCAAGCATGGATTCAACCCTAAGAGACATAGGAGATACATTACCGAGTTTCGTGGCATCTCAACTCCTCTATCTCTCTCAGATGGGGTTTTTCTCCTCTGCCTCTTTCGGATGGGGTTTTGCTCCTATTCCTCTGTCTGAACCTGTCGAATTAGATTGAAGATAGGTATGTATGGTCGTGAATCAGGATGTATGGCCATGAACATGATAGGTGTGGTCGGATTTTTCTAAGATAGTAGATACAGTTCACCCAGAAGATAGAGTTGCCAGAAGATGTGGGTATATCACCCATATTTAACATTTCATACCTATATCCTTGTAGGGAAGATGAAAAAGAGTCAGAAGATCAGAAACGGATTCAGTGGGAGAAGCAGATGCTTGTAGCAGAAAATTTGCATATGGAGAAGATCATAGATCAGAGAATTAGTAAGAAGACCCGGAGAAAGACTTATTTTGAGTATTTGGTATGGAAAGGACACCCAAAAGAAGATGCCAACTGGGTAAATGAAGAAGATATCTAGAAGCATGGGAAATTAGTGCAAGAGCTCATGGAAAGGAGTCCATGAATTTTTTTCCAGACAATTATGATGCAGGAGCATCGTCAGCAAAGCACGAGTGGAGGACAACTCAGCACCCAGTGCGCATTTTGAAGAATTTTTTAATTTCAAAGTTGGCATATCAATGTAATATCTGGAAAGGATTGTAATTAAAGATGATCTTAAATGTTTGGAGTTTTATCCATCACATGAGATTGATGGGGAATGTATTTTTATTTAATGTAGTAACTTCCAGTGCAGATTTGAAATGCTTACTCTTATCTATCTGTTTCAAACATTTATTGTAATAAATCCTTCGTAGTTAATATCTTTCAATTTGATAGGATAGCACTCAGGAAGTTGGAGGGAGAACTCTATGATCCCTCTTGTATAAATAAATGTATTGTTTCTTAGAAGAGGATGTTGAAGTTATTGATATAGTTGTTGTAGAAGTTGTTGAAGCTTATCAAAGTATTGTATGATCCCATTTACATTTTCACTTGAATGGATATAACAGAGAAGCATTGATCCCAAATGTCTAGTGTTGTTATTGTTGTGTCTATCTGAATGAATGAATGGTAGGATTTTTGTTTAAGTTCAAATCTTTGTTATTTACTCATTATTTTGTTTATGAATGCATTTACATTGTTGAGTGTATGAATCTGTGAGAGTTTAGATAAGTTTAAATTGTTCCTCTTCACGAGCTTATGTAAGGAGTGCATGTTGTCCACAAGGAATGCATTGATAGAGTCTGTTTCGAATCAGAATATTACAAGAATAGCGTAAGCTTTCATTTGCAAGGAGTGAAAAGTGTCTGCAAGGAGTGTGTTGACAGAGCCTTTTGAACCGGAATATCAAGAGGAGTATCTTTAATATTTGGTTGAGAAAAAGTGCAGAAGACCTTGCAAAGTGTCTACATGTGGAAACATACATAAGTTCTTTTGTTCAGGAGGATAAATTGGGTTGAGTAATGAAAGATTGCTAGGAATACACAATTTCTCGTGAAGAATTTGAGTTGAGGAGAAGACTTGTTGCAAGGTGTGCACTGATGGGTGTTCTATATGCACTAAATCACTCAATTAAAATGTCAACCCAGGCTAAATAAACTTAGAGTTGTAGCATTGTATGTGCCAAGACAGAAAAGCTAGAGGAAGTATTTTCTGTCTAAGGGGATGGTATGTCTGAGGATTAATCTACTTAAGCAATGACTCTTTCACCTTTATCAATTAGAAAATCCTATTAATGAACTTGAATTATTTACCCTAAGCAGATTCAAACAATGAATCGATGGATCATTCCTGAAGAAGCAAATCAAACCCTACTTTGAACAAATTAATCTATTCAACCTAATGAGAAACAACAAGTAAATTACTTTTGATCTTTTATCTTTAAGAAAATAAGAAATCAAACAACTAACCTACCAAAATTATTCAGCAAGTAAACTCTATTATTAAAACAAAAATCATAATCATTTCTATTTTTCAAAGGAGAAATCTTAACCTACTTAATCAAAACGCATCATGATTGTATTCAGAAATTAATCAAAATTGTTCTTAATTTGTAATAACAGGAACTTAAAAGATGATGATTATGTCTTCGATGCCTAATAACATCATGAAGGAATCTAATTATTAATGATATCTCAAGAGGGATTAATTCAATGTTGACTTCTACAGATAAATGAAAAGTATGAATCAAGAAATATAACAAAAGCTTTGTCATCATAGAAGAAACAATAAATATCCTAAAGATCCATGTGATCTCTAAATTTCATGCATCAATCATCAATGATAAAAAACACTCTTATACTAATTTAAATGCACTCTTATGCTAACTCAAGTAAATTCACAAGATTATAAAAAAATATTAATTCAAATTCAAACTTCTAACTTAAAATCACAACTCAAATCTAAAATTGAGATTTCATAAATTAAACTGGGCTAATCCTATCATTAAAATTCAAATGTCAAACTAAAATGCTTGTAAAAACATAATACAAAATCTACTTCTATCCCGGTGTACTAAAACAAGATTGATAAACAAAACAAATTCATGAAAACATAACTGGAACTGAGAATCAAATCTAGCTTAATTACAACTATTAAAACTTGCAATTATTTATCCATCCAAGCCTGCAAAAGAAACTCTGTCTAAACTAATCCTTTGTTTTAACTTGCAGAAATCAATTTAACACTTTAACACGCCATCTAATTTAGTAGCTTACAGGACAATTGCTAATAAATAAAAGACACAACATAACAAATAACTATCTCCTACAAGCAACCTACAGAAGATGAATTAGACAATTAAATTATAAACAACAAACATAGTATTAAAACTACAAAGTACATATAACAAAGAAATAAAATGAATTATAACTATACAAATGAAACACACGATCTATCTATTTAATTATTCATCTAGACCATTGGTGGGCCCCCCAATAGGTCATGGTTACTCCTCAACAACAAATCACAATCTCAAATCAACATGATTCTGTAATTAACTTAAAAACATAGTATGAACATAAGTTTGCATTGATGTCTCAATTACACAATGAAATGTCTTCTTAAAATTTTGTCATGTGGTATGACCACTATTGGTGGTATTTATAATGATTACAGTTCGAGAGGTCTACCACTAGAAGGGTCGTCCTCCTCTAAAAATGGGAACTTCCATTAAATGCGCTCTAACAACTTTGGCTTCTAGAAACTAGATGAGCCACTCAGTGATTAGCATAACTGCCTAATCTGAGATGTCATGAGCTCAATTTCTGGAGGTCAGGAGGGGGAAAAAAACCCAGGTCGTTGATTTTCCCATCACATGCCATAAATATTGTTAAGTATGTGTTATATTCTTTGCACGAGAAGTAGTGTCACATATTTAGGTGGTTTTTCGGCACATGGTTTTTTGTCGGTGGTTTTCTATTTCTGGTTAAGGAATTAGGGTTGTTGACTAATCCAAGTCATTGGGTTAGGGTTTTGGATGTTGTTGGCTCCTATATTTAAATTTTATTGTAAACAATGTATCACTATGAATGAATATAGAATATGTTGGTTTTCCCAGTTTGGGTTTCCAAGGGAAAAATACCTGTGTAATGTTTGTATTTTCCATTGTATTTTTTCTGTTCTTTTACTGAAAATGTGTTTGCAATAAATATTGTACAAGGTTAAAATATACATTTGGTATCAGATCTTTGTTGGCTTCAGGGGGATGCCTTTGTGGTCAAGGGTTTGGCTTAGGACTGTGATAAGCCTTGTTACAGTGGGAGATCTGTGGTATTGATTTTTCAAGTGAAAAGAAATGGAAAGCAATTTGGATATGGAGATCAAGAAGTTTAATGGGAAAAGTTTTGATTTGAGGAAGCTCAAGATGGAATATCTGTTGGTGGATAGAGATCAGTGGATCGTGGTAGATCCAGGTACTGCACCTACAAGAAATTCAGCAGATGACTGGAAAAAGTTGGATCGGAAGGCAAAGAGCACAATTCGACTATGTTTCTCAGGTTCAATATTACTGAATGTGTCAGAGGAAGCTACAGCAAAGGATTTATGGGATAAGTTGGGGAATTTGTATCAGTCTAAGTCCCTAGTGAATAAAATATTCTTGCGAAAGAAGATGTATAACCTGAGGATGAGAGATGGAGACTCGATGACAAAGCATTTGAACTCCTTCAATACTGTGGTAATTTAGTTAGTATCTGTTGAGATTAAAAGTTTAGATGAAGATAAATGTATCAGTTTACTATGTTCTTTACCAAACTCGTGGGATATTCTGGTTGTGGACATAGGTAGTAGTACAAATTCCTTGAAATTTGATGAAGTGGTTTCATCTTTGTTGTCATAGGAGATGAGACGAAAGAATATGGAAGGAAAGAGAACAGACACATTATTCACAAGAGGACGTTCCTAGGAAAGTTATAGATCTAAGTTCTCAAGTGAGAGATCTAAATCTAAGGGTAGATCTAAATCTCCCAAAACGTTTGTAAAGGTATGTTGGAGATGTGGAAAAGAAGGGCATTACAAGAAGCAGTGTAGATCCAAAGTTTTGAAAAAGAAGGGATCTAAAGAATCTCCTTCTATAGAAGAAAAGACCTTCAAGGAAGAAGGAGGGGATGTGTACTTGGCTTCTTCCAGAACACATGCAGATCATGAGGCACGGTTGGTTGAATCTGGTGCATCCTTTCATATGACTCCCCACAGGGAGTGGTTCTATGAATATGAAAGGTATGATAGAGGTAAGGTTTTCTTAGGTGATGATTCGACAACCTGAATCATAGGACGAGGAAAATTCAAGTTGAGGCTCATAGATGGAAGGATTAGAACACTTCTTGGTGTTCTACACATCCCAGGTTTGGCCAGAAATTTGATTTTTGTAAGAAAAATGGAAGGTGTAGGGGTAAAAACAATATTTGAAAAGGAAACCTGCAGGATGGTTCGAGGAGAAATGGTGTTGGTGAAGGGAATTCTGTTTGGAACTCTATATAAGCTGTAAGGAAGCACTATTAGTGATGGGTGTAATAGTTCCATTGTTCATGATATTGGATTTGAAGAAGAAATAACTCCTACAGTCTCTAGAGAAAAGGTTATGTTGTGGCATCAAAGACTGGAGCATATCATAGAGAAGGTTCTTCGACTACTACACGATAAAGGTATGGTTGAAGGTATGTATAATTTCTCTTTGGATTTTGATTTCTGTGAACATTGTCTATATGGGAAGCATAATCAGGTAAGATTCCCCTCTAGTGCAACGAGGGAAAAAGGAATTTTACAGCTAGTTCAAAATGATGTTTTTGGACCTGTGTCGGTCCCATCATTGGGAAAATCTGTGTACTATGTCTCATTTATAGATGACTTCTCAAGGAATACTTGGATATATTTCCTCAGGAATAAATATGAATTCTTTGATAGGTTTAAAGAGTTTAATGCTCTTGTTGAGAATCAAACAGAGAAAAGAATTAAGGTGTTGAGGACAAATAATGACAAAGAGTTCTCATAATGGAGTTGTAGAAAGGATGAACATGACGCTAATGGAAAAAGCAAGGTGCATGCTTAGTGGTTCAAAGTTAGGGTAAGAATTTTGGGTAGAGGTAGTGGTTATTGCATGTTACCTGGTCAATAGATCACCCTCATCAACGTTGGATGACAAGACTCCACAAGAGGTATGGACTGGTAAGGAACTTTATCTGACACATATTAAGGTATTTGGTTGTGATGCATATGTTCATGTTCCAAAGGAAAACGAGAATAATCTAGATAAGAAGGCTGAAAAGTGTATCTTTATTGGATATAAATATGGTCTCAAAGGTTATAAGATTTGGAACCCAAAAACTAAGAAGGCGGTGTATGGCTGAGAAGTGGTATTTAGAGAAATGAAGGATGTTGTTAAATAGGAAGTCCTACCAAGTAAGGAAGAACAAGAGAAAATAGATTTTGATTTAAATGATGATGAATCAGACTCTACATAAGAACAAGAATCATCACAAGAAGATCCTCATACTCTAGTATTGAGGAGATTGATTCGAGAAATAAGGCTACCGGAAAGGTATACTCCATCTGATTTCCATTCAATTTTTTCTTTTTCTATTACTGATGATGATCCTATAACTATCAGGGAGGAAGTGGATTCAAAGGATGGAAATCTCTGGAAAAGGGCCATGGATGAAGAAATGGAATCTTTGGGTAAGAATGAGGCTTGGGATTGTTACAGGTAGATCCCCTGTGGACAGTTGAATCCCCTCTTGGACCCTAGACTCCTAAGGCCAAGACAGAAAGGTTCTAATGTTGATCACTGACATCCCTTTAAACCTAGCTAAGCTAATCTATAGAGAAAATGAATAAGATATTAACCTTTTTACGATGTTTTTCCTCACCCAGTCCAATTTGAGCTTTGATCCCCAAGCTCTTCAATGAGTCCTGCAATTCAATCAAAGACAAAACATGCTTCCTATTCTACCATGATTAGATTGAAACTAGATCTATCCATCAAAGACAAGTTCATGTAGATATACATAATATTGAAGGAAATAGGCTAAGAACATGTATTAATGAGAAATCAAAGGAGATACTTACAAACCTTTGATGAAGTTGCAACAGCCTCTTCCATCTCTCCTTGTCCATCCCCTTTCCCAAATAATCCACAATCAAAATGACTATGCTTTCACTAACGAATCTCCCTTATGAGATCATAAGTTTGATGTCTTCAAATGTCTCCCCTTCCTTATGAGATCATAAGTTAGGTATTTATCAATCCCCCTTTCACCATGAGGAGGCCTCTTTATATAGGCTTTGGGAGGCCCAACCACCTTATAGATTCTTGGGATAGGTTGAGGATCCTTCTCCATTAGTTGTGGATCCTCCCTAAGATCCAGTCTTGACCTCATATTCGAATCCAAATGATTTCAGAGATGACGAGGATATTTCCCTGATTTTCCTCAACAGCCCAATATTTCCTCAAACAACCTAGTGCTCCCCCAGAATGGTGCACAGAGCATTGCAACGCTCCCCCAAAGGAGGGCAAGGAGCGTTAGCGCTCCCCATCAGTGGGTAGGGGAGCGCTTGTCTTCACAAGTGATTTTTAAGTGGTTTTCTCAAGGAAAAAGTGTTACACATTATTTTCATCATCCCTATGACCGTTAATGATGTAAACCTATATGTTGCCTTCAGAGGGGTCAGTGGCCTGAGTTCCTGAAGAGAGAAGGGAGAAGAACTTTTCCTGAGAAAAGAAGTTACATTTTCCCTTGTAAAAACCCTGTAAAAAAGGAAGTTTTCAGGTTGCTATATAGGTAGGGTGTGAGAATGTTTGATTCTCATAGGTTGCACCATAGTTAGGGTGTGAGATGTTCACAGGTTTCTCTATAGGCAGGGTGCGAGAATTCCTACACATGGGAAAAACAAGCGTTTTCTCGAATCTTCTAGAAGGAGAAACTTATATGGTGAGGTGGCATCCAAATGGTTTGGATCTTACTCGCTTTCATGATTTAGTGGGATCATCCTAACCTCCTCACCTTATCCTCTTCAACTTATAAAAGGAGAGGAGCTCTCATGGAAAAAGTTAGCTTTGGTTGGCTTGGAATTATTAGCTTGGTTGGAGTGGCTTTGAGATTTGCCTTTTCAAGATAGATTGTGAATATTATCAGATCTATGCTCTCAGAATTCTTGGAGTGAAAGTGTGTGGGGAACGAAGGAAAGTTGGAAGGGACCTTATGACATCAAGTCCATGGTTGTAATCTCTCTTTCACATTTAATATGATACAGTAATATGATTCTTTCCTATAAAGCTTGTTGTGTTTTGTTGTATGGTTCCTTGATCACATACATAGGTTTATATTGAGTTTATGTTATTTCTATCACTTTGGTTGGTTGCGTTCTTTTGCAAGATCATCATTGTATGAGAGTTGGAACGGAGCTAGAATGGAGATGGTGAGAGGAAGTGACATTTAAATGGTATGTCACTCATCCCTCTTTAGTTAGTAAATTCAATATCTAAAACTTAAGGAAAGCGTCATGTTCTGGTGTGTTTTGTTCTAGATCTAGGTGGATCTAGGGAGATCAGTTAGTGTCCACACCTACCGATTTGTCCAATAAAAAAAAGGATTTGTACTCTTTGTCAAATGACATGTCCTTATTTTAACCAGTCTTTGAGGATGTCTCAAGTATCCCTATGATTTCGTTTGGGATATGACATAAGCAAGATGACAGTATGATATTTGCGACGTTTGAGGCCAAAGTGCGACACTTGTAATGATGAAAATAGGTCATCATTGAAGTGATTCATTTTGATTTGTAATAGATTTCTCGCCAAAGTGTGAAGTCAAAAGATGGAAACTAATGACTGAAGTCCAATTTTTGTTAGAGGTATATCCCCCTGCGGACAGGTGAATCCCCTCTTGGACCCTAGACTCCTAACGCCAAGACAGAAAGGTGCTAATGTTGATCACTGACATCCCTTTAAACCTAGATAGGCTAATATAGAGAGAAAAGGAAGAAGATATGAACCTTTTTACGTTGTTTGTCCTCGCCCAGTCCAAGTTGAGCTATGATCCTTAAGATTTTCAATGAGTCCTGCAATCCAATCAAATACAAAACACGCTTCCTATTCTAGCATGATTAGCTTGAAACTATATCTATCCATCAAATACAAGTTCATGTATATATACATAATCTTGAAGGAAAGAGGCCAAGCACATGTATTAATGAGAACTCAAAAGAGATACTTACAGACCTTTGATGAAGTTGTAACAGCCTCTTCCAGATCTCCTTTTCCATCCCCTTGCCCAAATAATCTACAATCAAAATGACTATGCTTACACTGACAATTCTCCCTTATGAGATCATAAGTTTGATGTCTTCAAATGTCTCCCCTTCCTTATGAGATCATAAGTTAGGTATTTTTCAATCCCCCTTTCACCATGAGGAGGCCTCCTTATATAGGCTTTGAGAGGCCCAACCACCTTAGAGATTCTTAGGATAGGTTGAGGATCCATCTCCATTAGTTGTGGATCCTCCCTAAGATCCATCCTTGACCTCAAATTTGAATCTAACTGATTTCAGAGATGAGGGAGATATTTCCCTGATTTTCCTCAATAACCCAATATTTCCTCAAACAGCCCAATGCTCCCCCGGAATGGTGCATAGAGTGTTTCAATGCTCCCCCAAAGGATGGCAAGGAGTGTTAGCGCTCCCTATCAGTGGGTAGGGGAGATCTGCCCTTCAAAAGTTATTTTTAAGTGGTTTTCTCAAGGCAAAAGGCTTTGTACTCTTCATCAAATGACATGTCCTTCTTTTAACCAGTTTTTGAGGATGTCTCAAGTATCCCTGTGATGTCGTTCAGGATACGACATAAGCAAGATGAAAGTATGATATTTGCAACATTTGAGGCCAAAGTGAGACACTTGCAACACTTGTAATGAAGACAATAGGTTATCATTGAAGTGAGTAATTTTGATGTCTAACAGATTTCCTCCCAAAGTGTGAAGTTAGAAGATGGAAACTAATGACTGAAGTACTTTGTAGACTTCTTTGAGCAAGGGTATGGACACAGAGAACCTGGTAGAATCTACACACAACCATCAAACAAATATTATGACATGTTTCAAACCCAAGGTAGGCATACCTATGCTTGGGTGATAAATACTTGCAACGTATGGCTGCCAAAAGATACATTGCGGATCCATAATTGTATTAAAAAAAATATATAGTCACAAAATATACAATTTGGATCTATACTTTCGTATCATAGACAGATCGTAGCCACAAAAAATACACAGTGGATCTACGAGATGACAAGACATAGCCACAAACCAATACAAAGTGGATCTATGTAACAATATATGTGTCAATATTCTTAAAAGAAACTTCACCGCAACCTGGGCAAAGTGTATATCAGAGTGATCACTCAACCTAGGGTCTTCTTATTGATCCAGATGCAGTATGAATCTAACCATGTGAATAGATGTCTTGTTGTCAAACATGGTAGAAACCACTTGATTACCGGTCAATGAGGTAAACCGTTAACAAGCGCGAGGGAGATCACCATTGATGTCAATTATTCCCAAGCTACCCTAGTAAATTCCAACGAATGTGAATAAATGAGTTGAAGTTGAACATTTGTGGAATCATTCGATCAGAGGTTAATGATGTAAACCCACTTTCGGAAGCGTGGAGGCCTGCCATTGAGGCATGTAGGTCCCAAGGTACTAACTAGTTTCTAGGTCTAGTTCCTGGATAATGTGATGAAGTTGAAAGGAAACAGACTTGTCACAGGAGGACCTTGATGTATCCCCCATCAATGACATGAAACTGACATCGAGATATAAGGTGGTGAATCCGATGAGAACGAACTGACACGGGTGTTGAAACAAGAAATTTGTGATGGTTGACTCTCGAGGCAGATACTTCCCTTGAACACTGAGGCACAACAGCAGAAACATGACATGGACCAAAACATGATGATGCAATGGATACTGTGACTTTCGTCGAGTGACCCAAAGGAGTAAAGAAACTTAGAGGAGTGGTTCAGTGTAGAGGTTTAGTAGATTAAAATGTATGCAAAGACAAAGCATCGTGTTCAAGGGCGATTGTAAGAGTGACTTGTGTTGTTTTCAAAAACCGCTTGTCTTTCTTCCTTCAAATTTTTCCCCCATCCAGATAGATGAGTACCTCTTTTTAATTTAACAATATCGAGGAGGATAACACATGCTCAATATAACTCACCTTCGGTGAGTCCCTCTTCCTTTGTTTAACGAACTGGAAGAAGTAAGGTTTCGGTCCCGTATGCGCCCTTCAATGTATGACTGTTTAACGAGTCCAGAGAAGGTAAACTTGGTGATTTTTCATGTTTATAGAGTCTGAAAAGAACTTAAAGATGACTCTAGGGTTTTCCTTTTTCGTAATGTTAGTCTCATAAGTCCGAAAAAGAGATAAATTATCACTCAAAATATTCCCTTTCAAACATTTTAATGATTGGGAAAGGAAGCAATATCACTCGACAATATTTTCATGTTTAGAGAGTCTGAAAAGAGCTTAAAGGAGACTCCATGGGGTTCCTTTTTCATATAACCTTCATGAGTCCGAAAAAGTGATAAAATTCTACCTGGTTACATTCTCATATTTTTGCAAGCACGAGAAAGAACAAAGACTAAGCTCGGTATTGGTTTCATTTTTACACAAGCTTGAAACAAAATTAAAGTATTCTTGTAAATTCCCAACGTAATTTCCAAAGGTTGGGATACCCATGGATGGTTGGTACTCTGCCCCCAGCTTGAAAATCTAGTGGATTAACTCTAGAATTATAATCAAAGGCTGGAGACATGACCCCCCAAGCTTCAATTCATTCCTTGACTTTGAGGTTGTCACCAATTGCTCTACTATATGGAGAAAAAGGATAAGTGTGGATGAAATGAAGGTTCAAATAAGAGACCTAACAAAAGACTTGACTCAACATCTATGAGATCTAGCTAAAGACTCAACTTGATATCTACGAGATCTAGCAAATGACTCAACTTGAAGGGAGAGGTGATTGTTTATTTTTTTAATGAGCTTGACACAAAAAAAGAACTATGCTCAAGGCTCCAGGTTCAATCCCAAGATTTTTGTTTCATTTTTTAACGATCTTGCGACAGAGAGGAAAAATATGCTCATGGATTATGTTTCATTTTTTAATGAGCTTTCCACAGAGAAGAAAAAACATGCTCGTAGTTTTCATATTGATCATGGATTCCAAGAGGAAAATTCTCTGGAAGGACACCATGTCAAGGAACAAAAGTCGGACATGGCTTCTAAGAGATCTTCACTGGACGGAAGAAAAACACTCTAGAAAGAACACATGTTGAGGTCCATGATAGGGGTAAGGATATCAAGCTCCAATAGCCCTACCTAAGATATCACCATGTCAACTACCGGATCTAATTCATCTGAATTTGAAGTCATGGGAGACAACGCCACATAATTGACCTGTGGCAAGGGTGATACCAGCTGCATATAAAACCTATTTAGGGAGTTCATTGTGTTGGTAATCAAGTCAGGACCAACGCATGAAATTTGATCAATAGCCACAATCCTTCCATCATGAGGGTAAGATATCAGACAAAAAAAAGTGGACACAATATCTTTCATGGCATAGACATAATATCTCCCAAGGAGTAAATCGAAATCCAAGGGGTCCTGGACTACCATAACATCAATAAGGATAGTTTTACCTCCCAAAGTTACGGGAAACTGGGCAAGGATCCCTAAAGGGTGACCGGTTATTCTTTTAAAAGTGAACAGATTATGGGTAACCAACACAAGCTAAGGATAACCCAAATCTTGCCAAGAAATAGAGGACAAAATACTAACGGACGAAACTTCATCTATCAGTGCATGAGGAACGTCCCGACCACAAACCTGTACTGCAATATTGAAAGGAATGTGAGAGGGAAGACAAGTTCCAGTTGGCACACCCCAATCAAAAAGGATGGCCTCATTACTTGGAGGGAGTTTTGCGAGAGAAGTAAAAATGCCCCCCGGCACGGTAGATTCTGTATCAATGAGAAAAATGTGGGCATAATCGGCTTTACTCTCTAGCGGGAGAGTAGGATTGATTGATAACAACATCAAATCGACCACTTGGGTTTCATTCTCCAAGGGGAGAATGGGGTAGAAAAGTGGAAATAGATTGACTTCTTGGGTTTCACTCTCTAATGAGAGAGTGGGATCGACCTAAGAGGGGATCAGATCAACCACTTTGTCAACCGGTTCAACTAAGAACATGACTAGATTGACGACATGATCAACCGGACTGACCAATGAAGGGATCAGAGAAACCACTTTGGCACTTGTCAGAGGAGGAATGGGATTGACCACATTGGCACTCTTCAGATGAAGGGTGGGACTAACCAATTACGGGACTAGATCAGTCACTTGGGTTTCACTTTTCATATGAAAAGTGGGGTTGATCGATGACAGAACTGGATCAGCTACTTTGGTTAGTGGTTCAACCGAGGATGAAACTAGATGGACCACCTGATCAACCACACTGACTGAGATGGAACCATATTTACCATTCCATAAACTAACGATGGGTTGGGGGAAATCTTACGAACCAATTGGAAGTTTAATCTTTTCCAAAAGAGAATAAGTTGCATCCATACGAAGACAAAGGAGAGAATAATGATCACCTTCGCATAACATACAAGAAAATTTGACAGTTTTCTTCTTCTTACCAACCTTAATGTCACTAGTTGACGGGGCGTCACCAACATATCTAGTAGAGGTCATCGATGTGGAGGACCACATTTCTAAGACCTTGGGAAGACTAGGGAAATACCTCAGAAAGTGGTCACCCTTACAAAGACTGCAAGGGAATTTGGGTTTCAGATTCTTAGTTTTAATCTTGTCGACCTCATGAACACTCCCAGTATGATTAATAGTAGTTGTTTGCTTGGATCCAACATCTGATATGATTGGAGGCTTGGTCCTTTTTGGGTTCTTCTTCTTCTTCTCTTTATTTTTCTTCTTCTTCTTATCAACTTGGCTACTTGCTTTAGATATTTCACTAGGCAAAGAAGGAGAAAGGGAAGGAGACTTAATGGGTAAAGAAGGCAAAAATTTGACATGAGGTTGATGTGTGGGTGGTGTACTTACATATGAAGCATTAGGTGAAACTGAAGCACTGGGAAGATTTAATATCACCGGAGTGGGGAACAACCAAACTGGTAATCTGATGGTGAGTCCCGGAAGACTCAGTGTGGCAATGTATGGAGAACCAATGTTTCCAAAAGAAGAAAAGGTGAAATGTTCCCTGGGACAAGGGTTTCCTCCATTAGTACTCCCAAGAGTTGATTCCATTAACACTAAGATCCACTAAGTAAAACAAGAAACACATGCTATGAATCTATGTTACACATTATTTTCATCATCCCTATGACCGTTAATGATGTAAACCTATATTTTTCCTTCGGAGGGGTCAGTGGCCTGAGTTCCTAAAGAAGGAAGGGAGAAGAACTTTTCCTGAGAAAAGAAGTTGCATTTTCCTTTGTAAAAACCCTATAAAAAAGCAAGTTCATAGGCTGCATTATAGCTAGGGTAAGAGAATACCTGATTCTTGTAGGCTGCATCATAGCTAGGTCGTGAGGAGTTCATAGTCTTCTCTATAGGTAGGGTACGAGAATCATTACACGTGGGAAAAACGAGCATCTTCTCAATGCTTCTAGAAGGAGAAACTTCCATGGTGAGGTGGCATCTGAATGGTTTGGATATTACTCACTTTCATGATTTAGTGGGATCATCCTAACCTCCTCACCTTATCCTCTTCATCTTATAAAAGGAGAGGAGCTCTCATGGAGAAAGAGTTGTTTTTTGGCTTGGGATTGTTAGCTTGGTTAGAGTGGCTTTGAGATTTGCTTAGTCAAGATAGATTGTGAGTAGCTATCAGATCCATGGTCTCAGAATTCTTGGAGTGGAAGTGTGTGGGGAATGAAGGACAATTGGAAGGGACCTTATGACATCAAGGCCATGGTTGTAATCTCTCTTTCACATTTAATATGATATAGTAATATGATTCTTTCCTATAAAGCTTGTTGTGTTTTATTGTATGATTCCTTGATCACATACATAGGTTTATATTGATTTTATGCTATTACTATCACCTTGGTTGGTTGTGTTCTTTTGCAGGTTCATCATGGTATGAGCATTAGAACAGAGCTACGATGGCAATAATGAAAGGAAGTGGCGTTTAAATGGTATGTCACCAATCCCTCTTTAGTTAGTAAATTCAATATCTAAAACTTAAGAAAAGCATCATGTTCTGGTGTGTTTTGTTCTAGATCTAGGTGGATCTAGGGAGATTATTTAGTGTCCACACCTACCAATTTATCCGATAACAAAATTGGTGACCATACTGGGGAACAGATTGTTTCCTAGTTAGTCTAGTTTCCCTTGCTTTGATTGCTTGATTTAAGGTCTCTGAGTCTATGGGAAATCCATCCAGACTCTCTGGATCTGAAAGTTCACTAAAAAAATTTGTCCTTTTTCCAAATTTTGCTTGATTACAAACCTTCCTGCATTGTACCTTGATGTGGCTTATGAGAATCATTGAAGTTCGCACCCTACTGTGTAATTCAGTGTGACATGTTCGCACCCTACCTGTGAACTCCACTGATTTTCTCACTGCACCATATAGCTAGGCTGCGAGCCCATTTGAAACTTTTGTTTGGAATTAGGATTTCCTATCTTTTGATGCCCAGTTTTTCTTTGATCAGCGAGATTGAAATTTTGGAGCCTATATTGATATGTTTACAGTCTGCTTGACATTATTTGAGTTTCTTTTAGCCATATTTGCTTTGTTTTGTTTTGAAGGATTATCCTCTTGCTTTGAGTGTCTTTCAATTCCAAAGCCTGTGTTTTCTTTAGAATTGTTTAGGGAAAGATCAGATTTCTTCTGAATAGTTCGCTTTAAAAGAAAACTTTTAGTTTGGGTTTCTTTGTTTTAAGAAAGTTCATTATTGTTTTTAGTGAAAATTTTGAAACAAAAAGATTTAATTTCTTGCTTTATATTGGATTGGGGGCATCCTTACATTTCAAGTAGTGGAATTGCATGATTCTTGGCATTTTTTGATCTTGCATTGGTGTACATTCGGTTTTGCTCATTTCTTGAGAATATTGATATTGATGAGTTTTAAGATTTCGGGACATTGTGCATCTAGGAATGATAAATGTTTTCTCCTTATTGTAGCATAGCTTTCATCGAAATGAAAAGATTGCATCTTCATCTCTTTTCATAACTTTCGAGCCGGTCAAAACACCATATTGTCCATGCCATTTTCCTTTTGAGTAACAACATCCATAAAATAAAGCGCTTATAAAAATTGATTAGACATTTTTATATTTTCTGGTAGCAAACCTACATTAGATTAGTTGTAGGGCTTTGGAATAGGTGTGAAAGATAAATTTCCAAAGCTGCAAACAAACATAGTATCTTGTAATAGGGAGAGTTAAATCCACTTACTTGATTTTGTCCTGGGAAGCCCTTCTCACACAAGGGTCAATCACGAGGTCACATTGAGACTGGCAGAGTTACTCGCCCTTCTTTGTTGGTCTTGGTGTAGGGATTGCACGTATTATGGGGGTAATTTGAAGGTATACCCACAATGATGAGTGGAATCCTTTCAAGTTGATTTTGGGCTAGATACCCTGCCCTTGCGCGTGGATTGGACTATTGACTATTTCCCCAGGCATCACTGTAGTAATTGGTAACCTTAGTGGCCTATCTCTCTAGGTTCTTTACACAAGGTGACTATGGAGGGGCAAGTCTTCATGGTACTTGGAATCGACATTGGCCAAACTCAATTGGGCTCCTTGGAGGGTATACCCACAATTATGTGTGGGATCTTGCACTAGGATGTAAGTCCATTAAGAAGGTCTTCAACATAACTTTTCCACCCACTCTATCTCAACCCCTTCTTACATTTTTCCCGCGACATTGGATTTCATCACCAACTAGTGTGTTCATTGTGAGAAGGTTTTGTTTTCTTGCTTGCTTACTAGATTTTTAGCGTGTGCTGTTTGTTTTCCTTAGAGGACTCTAGATTGGATATTCATTTAATGGCATCAGTTCCCGGAATGACCAATGAAGGAACCCTTTCTCTAGGGGAACCTTTTATTTTTCCTTCTTATGGAAACATTGGTCCTCCTCATATTGCTACTTTGAGCCTTCCAGGTATCACAATTGGATTACCGGTATGGTTGTTTTCCACTCAGGTAATCCCGAATGCAGTTAGTGCTCCAGTCAAGAGAACTTCCCCCCACGAGCATCAACCTCATGTTTATCCTTCACCTTCACCAGTAAGGTTTTCTTCGCCTTCTTCCCTTGCAAGGTCACCTTCCATTTCATCTTCTTCGTCCAGTGAAAGTTTTGAAGTTAGTAAACCGATGAATAAGAAGAAGAAGAAAAGGAAGATTAAGAAGAAGAAAGATAAACAAGGGTCAAAGCTTCCAACCACTGTCAAACATGTTGGAAAACAACCAGTTACTGTTAATCGTGTTGGGAGTGTTGATGATGTCAAGATCACCCAAACAACCCGTAAGCCCAAGTACCCTTACAGGATTTGTAAGGGTATCCATCTTCTTAAGGATTTCCCTAGTCTATCCAAGGTTATAGAAGCATGGTCTACACACCCTCGCCAACCCATGTCATTAGCCTCTGAACAACATGCTAATTACCCCCCATCAACCAGTCATGATACAGTTGGGAAGAAGAAAAGTAGAGTCAAGTTCCCATGTATTTTATGCAAAGGGAGTCATCTCACTCACCTTTGTTCTCGTATGGACGAAGCCTCGAAATTACTGGAAGACATGACTGTTTCACAGCCTCAACTTCTAGCTGCTTACTGTAAGCTTTCTCTGAACCCCCCTATAGTTGATGGAATGATCACTCTGGTCCCTTCATCGGTCAATCTGCTTGATCATTTCGTCAATCTGGTCACATCCTTAATTGAACCAGTTGACAAAGTGGTTTATCCGATACCATCCTCGATCAATCCTGCTCTCCCCTCAGAGAGTGAAACTAAAGTAGTCAATCTGATCCCATCCTCGGTCAATCACACTCTCCCGTTAGAGAGTGTCACCCAAGTGGTCGATCTGTTTCCACCTGTCGACCCCATTCTCCCCTTGGAGAATGAAACCCAAGTGGTCGATCTAATCTTGTCATCGGTTGATCCTACTCCCCCACTAGAGAGTAAACCCGATACTGCTCATGTTTTTCTCGTTGAACCATTCTGGGGGGAATTCCTCCTTCTCCCGCGGAACCTCCTCCAAGTAATGAAGTCATCCTTTTTAATTGGGGTATGCTAACTGGACCTCGTCTTCCCTCTCACATTCCTTTCCAGATTACAGTACAGGTTTGTGGTCGAGATGTTCCTCAGACATTGATAGATGAAGGTTCGTCTATTAGTATTTTATCCTCTAATACTTGGCATGCTTTGGGTTATCCTCCACTTGCATTGGTTACGCAGAATCTGTTATCTTTTAATAGAAGAACCAATCAACCTTTAGGGACCCTTCCTCGGTTTCTTGTAACTTTGGGAGGGAAAATTGTCTTTATTGACATCATGGTAGTCCAAGACCCCTTGGATTTCTCCTTACTCCTTGGGTGAGATTATGTCTATGCCATGAAAGATATTGTTTCTACTCTTTTTCGTGTGATATATTTCCCTCACGATGGACGAGTTGTGACTGTTGATCAACTTTCATTCATTGACCCCGACTGGATTTCCTCCCTAAATGGTTCTTATATGCATACAGTATCGTCCCCACCACAGGTCAATTATGTGTCGTTGTCTCCCATGGCTTCAAATTTTGATGACTTAGATCCAGTAGTTGACATGGTGATCTCTTCGATAGGGTTGTTAGAGCCTGATATCTTTACTCTTTTCATGACCCTCGACATGTTGTCTTTCCAGAGTGTGTTTCTTACTTCCAGCGAAGACCTCTTGGAAGCCATGACCGAGTTTTGTCCCTTGACATGGTGTCCTTCTGGAGCATTTTCCTCTTGGAATCCATGATCAAGAAGACATCAAGGATAGTTTTTGCATCTCTGAGGCAACTATTGGTGTCTAAAGATGTCCTAAAAAAAACCTTAGTTTAACATTAATTTATCAACTCGGAGATTCATCTTTTATCTCAAGAATATCAGCAAAGTCTATGCAGGTAGCCTAAAATTGTGTAGCTCAACCAAATCTGATTTCATCAACAATCAACTTCCTCAAACATTCACCAAAGATTCTAAGAACTAATGGAATAGAGATCTGATTACTAAGATGTTGTAAAATGGAAAAGAACTAATTAATCTATTGAATTCACTTAACTAAAAAACAGTAATTGAATCTAAGTAAGGACTTGCAAAATTAACTATCAATTACGAATTCTGATTACTTGAAAGGAATTAACAAATTTCCCTATCTACGGAAAGAAACAACAATTATAATCTAATCAGAAGGGACAATTAATGTAACTTTTACCGAAAGGAACAACTATCGTAACTTTAACTGAAAGGAACAACTATTGTAACTTTAGCTGAAAGGAACAACAATAGTAAATCTAAGGAAAAGGAACATCGTGGATGAAAATATGAGGAACTATCAAGCAACAACTTCAGAAATGGAAATCATAACGGAAATCATTAATACTTGAGGGAAATTTCTATATTATATACACAAACAATCATAAAATCATTAACACACTTATGCATTTATCCGTGGCTATTGTAAAAGAGATCTGAATCACAAAATAGAAATCAAACTTCGAACTGATACAATTACAGAACAAGATAGTAGCTCCTTCAGAATGGGCCCTCGTACTTCAAAATTACTACTATGAGAAACTCAAAGAACAAAAATGATAATAACACTCAAAACGTTCATTGATTCCATGGCTGGTAAAACATTTACAAAAACTGTTTGCGCAGAGCAATTCTGAGTCTAAATACTTGAATGCATTTTTTTCCTCCCTTTTTCTGGATCTATTACCCTCTTACATATTACAACAATTTGGGTAAATCAAGCTATCCTGAGGATCAAAAGATCCTCGGGATTTCTTTACTATCATAAAGTTACAATATAGACAATGCATTATTTTCAAAACTGCTTTGCGCCTAAAAAGTCTTCAACCTCCAATAGCTTGCACATAGCCAGGATCTCTTTAGTTATCTTTGACAGTTATTTATCCAATTCTGCAATAAAATCAAACCATTCCAATCGTAATTTAGAATCTATTTAACAAAACTCCAATAACAATCCTAAGGGACATATTAATCATGTTCTTTCCTATTTATCCCTAACTATCTGAAGAATCAATCAAAATCATATCATGAACTGTGGGAAAAAGGAAGATATTTATACCTTTTTCGTAACCCAACATAACCCCCAGCTTACCTTCTTGCATGTCCTCATGCAAACTAGAGTCTTTCATGTAAAGCAGTTATACTGTAGGGAGGAAAAGTTGGTTCACCGGGTCTCCTAAAACCATGTCTTCTTTTGATTTCGTCAAAAGAGGCATCCTGTCTCTTTTTATTAATTTGATAATCCCTCTAGTAAATTTCTAGAGGAAACCAGAGGAGGGGGTGGTTATACCTGCATCCCATACAAGAAGGTCCTTCCTCCTGGAGTAGTCTAGAATATCTTTCCACTCTGAAAGTTGCTGCAAAGAAATTCCTAAATCCAAAGGGCTCTCTATTTTTAACCTCATTGGAGGATACATCCCATCTTAGCTTGGAAGAAGCAAGAGCTTCTTCCTTGAATTCTCCAAAATATGTGATACATGAGTGGATGACATGTAAATGGATAGGAGCCAATGAGTCCACAATCCCTTCCCTTTTCATGAAGGTCTTGTGTCGCATGATGGTTGGGAAGGATTTTGGAGGCTCTCCTCTAATCCAAAGATCTAAACCAGTTTCCCTATTTATGAACATTTTGTGAGCCTTACCCCATCTGACCTGGCTCCTAGTAAAGGACAGTAATGCATGGAACTGTATGTCCCCTATGAAGAGGTTAGGGTTGTCTCCTCTAACTTCTTCCAAAATGAGATTATGGAAATATAATTCACACAAAAGGTATTGTACCTTCTCTTCCTGATCTCTGAAACATGAAATAAATTCTGGAACAATGACAAATGAAATGGGTTTACTTGCTCTGATGGCCTTCACTCTCAATAATAGATACTTTTCCATCAAGAATAAAACATAATTAGTGGAAGGGGCTCTGCAATTGATGGCATCAGAGTAGACATCACAAATGTGTTTGATTTTCTCCAAAGATTTTTCCAATTGGGTTTGCACCTTTTTTATCTTCTTTTGGGCTCTGGAAAGCACAGCATAAGTCTCACCCAATACCGTTGTCATGTCCTTCAACTCTTTAACAACCCTTTGATATTGAGTGCTAGTTACCATTTCATGTTGGTGTTGTACCAATGCTTGTTGTGCTTGTGTAAGTTATGCTTTTAGTCTATCGATGATGACACTCTGTGCTTGAGATTGAGATGCTTATTATTCTTCCATAGCACTCATCTCTTCCCTGGATTGAATCAATGCTTGTTGGGCTTGTCCCAATTCTTATTTTATCTTATGAATGATGGAACCTTGTGCCTGAGATTGGGATGCTTGATATTCATTCATTTCTTCTCTGGAGCAAATTAATTCTTGTTGGGTTTGTGCAAGCTCTGCTTCCAGTCTATTCATGATAGTACTCTATTCCTGGGACTGCTATGTTATCGTCAGTAATTCACCTCTATTTTGAATTAGGGTTTGTTGAGACTGTAGTATTTCTTCCTCCAGTCTCCTAATAGTATCATTCTACTCAAAAAGTTGAGTTGTTTCCTCTAAAATCAGAGTGTCTGTCTATATCCCTATAGAAGTTGTACTAGTTGCTTTCTTAGGAAGAGGATTTCTTCCTTGCATTCTGCCCTTTTTATTTTTCTTGCTTCTATGGATCTTGTCTGCTAGTTCTAACTGTTTCCTCAATTCCTTGATAATCCCCTTGAGTTTTCCCACCTTCTTCTTTAATACCACAACCCTCTTAGCCTTTTTCTTCAACAATTTGTTTTCTTTCTTTAATTTCCTAATTTGTTTCTGGATTTTGGCTGATTTTAGTTTATGAGGGATCTCGAGGTCTTCTTCATTTAATCCAGCAAATGGTTGTCCCTCTGTTCCTTCCAAGTTCTCTGGTTGTCCAAGAGGGTCTCCTGTTTCAAAAATAAATTCCTCCTGTGTTGTGTCGTATGGAAAGGACATTTCAATGTCAGGAAAGTCTTCAGCTGGTTTTGAAGAGGAGGCTAGTTCTAGTTCTTTTTCCAGATTATTTTCATCTCTGTCAGTTAAGGTTCCTAAATTCCCCAAAACCTGAGTTATTTCCATCTCATAGCTCTTCAAAAAGTGTCTTGTCAGGTGCTCTATTGCAGGTTGGGTGTCTCCCTGATTATCCGTTTGTGTTGTTTTCTCTGCTTGCTCAATTGCTTGAACATTTTCCTGTAAAGGTTGTTCTATGAAATTCTGAAGTTCTTCAGGGTGCTATGTTGCATAATGAACTGCTTCAGTTGTTTCCTGAGTTTGTTTGCTTCTCCTCCTTTTCCTAGGGAGGGATCTAAGAGAAACCATTGTTCTCTTCTTCATTTTTGTTAATGCTTGTGTCTGTGAGGTCTAGGCCTCAGTGATTTGAGCAGGTTTTGCTTCAACTTCGGTTTGAGGTGGTGGAATTTCTCTTTGGGTGGTGGTCACCTACTCTAGTTGTGGAGGTCTATTGGCCTCAATCAAATTCTCCCAAGTCAATTGATTTTGACTCAATGCTTTATCCACTATTAGTTTTACTAATCTATGGTGGCTAATGACAGTAACAGGTTCCTTGGACTTTTGTGTTCTTAAGGCAACTTCATGTAGTATGGTATGTAGGAAGAAAGGTAGATTAAGTATTAATCGTTGCTTCAAGACTGCCAACAATTTGAGATGGAAAGGTCGAATTACATCGTATCATCCGTCGAAGGTGATGTACTGCTGAACTATCCCTGCCAATTCCTTCCACAGTTCACTGAGGGTACTGGGATTAAGTACCTTTCCTTTTTTATCCAATTCTTCCCCAGGTTCTGTGAAAGATTCCACGGCTTCCCTCAACTTCATGTATTTCCCTATCCATTGAATGCCTGTGTTAGGGAGGCCTGTGACTTCTGTTATGATTTCTGGGGTAACTGAGATTTGTATGCCTTGCAATGTAGAGATTTCTCCTTGCAGGTTTTGAAAGAATTCGAGAGTGACCTTTGTGTCATAAAATTGCAAGCGGCTGAAGTACTCGGTCCTCCATAGGTGATGTAGGATTTCTCTTGCCTGTTCTATAACCTGGAGTAATGTCGGCTCTCTGTGCACGCTTCTACCACCCATATTTCTGTGAGAAAGAAAGAATGATTATCGTTCCTGTTCACAAATTCAGTTAGACCAGCTTTGGAGAAGCAAATGCCAGAAATGGAAAATATCAGTAACAACGAATGTATAAAGATGTGGGTTTTGTATTTATTGCAATCATTATAGCTAGTCGGGAAGTGTGTTGATAATCCCCCTCATTAATGTAGAGGTCATCCTCAACCATTAGTGTAGGCGGAAGCAATGAGTGTAGTTATTTTCGGGTGAGAGGTAATGATTGCATCGCTGCTGCCAGTAGGGGCTAACCATAGATAATTTTCAAAAAGACACATGCCACCAAAAATCATTTAAACGATAGTCATTTGATGTGTGGAATTTGTAAAGTTATTACACCTATGTGCAAAAAAATGATTTATGGAGAAATCAATCAAAAATAAATTAAATCTGTTCATTTTTTTTTAATAGTCCACATAAAATAATATTGTTACTTTTCTGGGTGATTGAGTATAACTGATATAATAGCCTCATTATTTGAGTAAAGGAGATCTAGAGACACATAGAAACTTGGTATTTTGAGATAATCTTCCATACCATAGGCAGAGCCGTTGCTGCCGGCAGGTGTCCATAGCCTTGGAAAGGTTGCCTTTTAACCCTTAGATGAGCCTTTATCCTTAATACACATGTGAATCATCTTCTTCCAAAAAGACCATTATCCTGGTTTGGTAGCCAGATGATGATAATGCCACTCACTAGATTGTAACTTAAGTGAACAAGCCAGCTCGTGATGAGACCTATTGTCCTTTGACAAAAGAAAATGTCAAAGGCCATTTCCCTAGTGTGGTATCCATAATGGGAATGTCAGTTATGTTAGTATCCTATGATCGTGGTAGGTTGGCTCGTAATGAGACCCCCCGTTATTTATGAAAAAGGTTTGTATTGTGTATCTTTATGTATTTGTATATTTTCTTAATAAATATTTGAATTGTCTTTTCCCAAGAAGACCATTATCCTGGTTTGGTGGCCAGATGATGATAATGCCACTCACTAGATTGTAACTTAAGTGAACAAGCCAGCTCGTGATGAGACCTCTTGGCCTTTGACAAAAGAAAATGTCAAAGGCCATTACCCTGGTGTGGTAGCCATAGTGGGAATGTCACTTACCTTAGTATCCTATGATCATGGTAGGTCGGCTCGTAATGAGACCCCTCATTCTTTATATATATATATATATATATATATATATATATATAT
>ML786091.1:457918-470036 GCA_009831015.1 Picea engelmannii | reverse complement strand
ATGATCAGTATATAGGATAACTGGATAGCCTGTTATATAATGACGAAATTTATTGATGGCATGTATAACAGCTAAGAACTCTTTCTCTGTTACTGTATAATTAAGTTCGGCTGGAGTTAGATTCTTGCTAATGAAATAAATGGTGTAGGGTTTCTTTTCTTCTTCCTGTCCCAGAACAGCGCCTATGGCAATGTCTGAGGTGTCGGTGGAAATTTTAAATGGTATTTTCCAATTAGGTCCTCTCAACACTAGCGTTGTTGAGACCAGTTTCTTGAGTCCTGCAAAAGCCACATCGCATTTGTCACTCCATTGAAATTCTACATTACTTGTCAAAGCATGTAAAGGCGCAACAGTTTTTGAAAAATTTGGCATAAATCTGCGATAATATCCTAAAGCACCAAGGAAACTACGTACCTTGGTTTGTGTGTGTGGAGTAGGTAGATTAAGAATTACCTCAATTTTTGTTGGGTCTACTCTAATTCCATCTGCAAAAATGTAATTCCCTAATACCACACCTTCTGTCATCATCATGTGACATTTTTCGTGGCTTAAACATAACCTAGTAGCGATGCACCATTCCAATACCTTCTCCAAACTATTCAAGGCTTCATCGAAGTCATCGTCGTACGGGGTGAAAGCATCCATATAGAATTCAATCTCTTCGCTAATCAGATCACTGAATATGCTCAGAATGGCCCTTTGGAATGTAGCTGGAGTGTTACAAAGTCCGAAGGGAAATACTTTGTAGGCAAAGGTACCCCAGGGACATGTGAATGTCATTTTATCCTGATCTTCTGGGGTGATCTGGATCTGATTGTAGCCATTGAAACCATTTAGGAAAGAGAATAATTTCTTCCCTGCCAAGGTATCCAGGACCTGATCGATGAAAGGTAATGGAAAATGATCTTTGTGAGTAGCTTTGTTTAGTTCCTTGTAATCAACGCAGATTCACCACTTCCCATTTTTCTTTGGGACGATGACTAATGGGGAAACCCATCGACTATCTGAGATAAGGTATATAAAATCTGCATCTAACATCTTTTGTAGCTCTTCTTTAACAATATCTCTGAGCTGGGGGTTCAGTCTTCTTTGTGGTTTTTGGATAGGTTGGACGTCTTTCTCAATATAAATGTGGTGTGTGCAGAGTTGTGGATCAATACCTTTCATATTAGAGTACTCCCAGGCAAAAGATTGTTGGTGTTTAGAGAGAGTTTGGATTAGCTTTTGTTGTTGTTGCTCTTCTAGGTTGGCATTAATGTTCAGAGACTTCCCTGGTGCGATCTCAATGGATTTGTTGTTGTGAACAACGATAGTTGAAATTTGTTGTTCAATTAAATCTTCCAACGGCTCTCCTTGTGCTTCACAGTCTAGAAAAACTTGGATCATCTGGCATGTTGGGTTATTTATCATCCTCTAGTTGATTCTTGTTCTTGAGGGCTTCTTCCATCGTTAGTGGGGCATGCAGATCCTTCTCGGGATATCGTGGTGGTGGCAATTGCAGGTGTACAATCGTTGGACTAGGTTTGGCTGGAGGATATAATATGAGATTCATTGTAACCCCTCCTCTAGAAATTATCATTGTACCTGATCGACAGCCTATGTACGCATCAGCTGTCATGAGCCATGGTCTTTCCAATATCAATGGATTCCCTTCAAGTCCACTTTTTGGGTTGATGATGAGAAAATCTGCGAGATATTCCCAAGAATCAACTGAAATGGCTATATCATGTAGTGTTCCGAGTGGTTTGACCACTGATCGATTAGCCAATTGAAACATAATCGGGGTTGGGTCGAAAGAATTAAGACCCAGGGCATTGCAGGTTTCCATAGTTAGAATATTTATGGTCGCCCCCAAATCAACCAGGGTATTTGGAGAGGAACAACCCTGAATCTGAACTTTTACTATGGGGTTCCTCGGATCTGCATATTTAACTGGTGTTTCTCTACCCAAAATTAGATCAGATAAGGATCCCACTACATGAACTATTGATGATGAATTTTTTATTTTTCTAACGGGCTTCCTCCCACATAGCTCCTTGATTGTCTTTGCGTAGATTGGTATGTCTTGCAGGGCTTCCAGGAGTGGAATTTTGATGTATAAATTCCCGAGTTCCCCTACAATGTCAAAGTCAGGATATACGGTGGTTTTCGCTATCATCAGTCTTTCAAGGAACAGAGGGGAGGGAATTGCATCCTTATTAGAGTCTTTTGATTCGACTGTGTTCCTCCCTTGCCTGATTTCTTCTGTTATTACCATAGTCGAGGGTGTTATTGCTGGTTGTTTTTCATTCCCCTGTTCTTGGGAAATGTCATTTTGTTCAAGAGAGATGATGTGCCCCGATCTTAACCGAAGTTCATTGCACCCTACTGGATTGATTTCCCCTTCTTCACTTTCCATAATCTGGATGAGTTGAGTTGGTATATTATTTGGATTCGGGTGGGTTTGGGCAGGTAATTGAGGGTGAAATTGTGATTGGGGCAATGGGAGTGGAGTTTGTAATGGAGGTTGGGTTTGAGAGGTCATCCCCATAGGTTGGTTATTCATCCCCATGGGGCGCTTCCAGTTGTGGTTCCAATTTGGGTTTTGGGAAGTTGAGTTAGGCCATTGTGGAGGGTAGGTATTATTCAAATTTTGTTGGGATGAGGTGGGGTATTGTGAATTTGGCCAATTGGAACTTATAGTTGGTTGATTTTGCCAGTTGGGGTTTGTGGCAGGTTGGTTTGGCCAGGTAGGAATTGCAGGTGGGTACTATTGGGGATGCCAGTTCTGATTAGTAAATGGATGACCCTGCCATGTGCTGCCAAAATTCTGTTGTTGATTATACTATCTAGGTTTCTGCTATTGATTTTATTGTCCAAGAAAGAAAGAGGAAGGGTCATGAAATGTATTTTGAGTTCGGGACTGCCACTGATGGTGCTGAGCCATCAGATATAATGGTTCTATTTCCTCTTCTTCTTCTTTGAACACAGCTTTCAATCCAGGGAGTGATGGGCATTCCTTTGTGTCATGATCCTTGGTGCAAATAGTGCAAACCCGAACTATATCCAAGGGGCATTCCCTTGGACCATGTTTCTTTCTACACCTATGGAAAAATATAGCCAAGGTCTTCTCTACCTCTACCTTTTTTTGTTTGGCCTGCAATACATCCAATTGTGTAGTCAGAGTGCTCAAAATATATGTTTTAAAGCTTTCTAGGAGATTACTGACTTCATCTCGCATAACATGTCTACTGGAGATATTGTTATTTATTGTGAGGGACATCTGCATTCCTGACCCAGTCTGTGTACTTCGTCATGAGCACCTGATACACAATAGAACAATATCTTCATAAGTTTCTTGATAAATGTCACCTTTCCCCATTAAATTCAATGTTTCTACCCATTCATCTCTCATGCCTTTGATTAGAATTTCTTTGAGTACTTCACCTGGTAATGTACCATAGGGTGATCTTTGCAAATTATACTGAAATCTTTCAGCATATTCTTCTAATGATTCATTTTCTTTCACAATCATTTGAAAGATTTCATCTTTTAGGTCTCTGGTTCTGCAATAATCCTGATATTTTAACAAGAAGGTTTGTTTCATCTGGTCCCATGAATTGATGGTTCCACCTCCCAATCCCATAAATAGTGTAGGGTTTCTCCCTTCAAGGTAGAGGGTGTTACACATGAAATTTGCACACCTAGGTACCTCACCCTAAGTGTCGTAAAGTATCGTATAAGTGTTGCATACACATTGACACCATGGAATAACCTATGTCACAATCCCTAGTCAATGTGGAGGAGGGATATATTACATGAAGGCAGAAATACTAAGTACACATGAATTATTATTAATATTCATGGAAAAGAAATTGATTAAGTGAGAGAATCAAGTGCACATGAATTATTATTAATATTCATGAAAAAGAAAGTAATTAAGTGTGAGGATCCACCTCACATTTGGTTTCCTATTTTTTAGGGAAGGTGGAGGATCGCATGGATGGTTGAAATATTTCCTCCTTAAAATCCTTGAGAGATATTTCCTCCCCAAAATCCTTAAGAGATATTTTCTCCCTAAATATCTTAGAGATCCCTTTTTTAGTGGATGTGATGAGAGATTCTCTCCATGGTGGTTAAGTCTCCAAATCTTATATAATGGGGGATTTCCATGGAGGAAGGGGAAATGGAGATTGAGAATTATACCAAACTTATGATCTCATGAGTGGTATGTCATTTGGAGCATCAACATTCTGTGTGTGGACTGTTTAAGAAAGGGTTTGGACAAGGGGAACTTGATGAAGTTGTTGCACTCACATCTATGGTTGTAATTTTTCTTCATTGTTGTTCTCATTAATATAATATGCTTGGCCTGTTTCTTTCAAGTCTATGTTTGATCTCACATGAATTTGTCTCTAATAGATAGATCTATTTCGAGCTAATCTCAGTAGAGTAGGAATTTGGTTGTATCTTTGTTTGTCTACAGGGATTATCGAGGAATTCAAGATTGGAGCTCAACTCGGATTGTTCAGGGACAAATACCAATAAAAAGGGTACTTATTTTCTCCTCCCTCCTCACACATTATTTTATCTAGATCTAAAAGGAAGTCATTTTCCATGTTAAGCACCTTTTGTCTTAAGAGTTAAGAGTCTATCTCTCAAGAGGAGATCTACCTGTCCACAGGGAGATTTTCCTTCAACAGAGGGGAATAGTTTTAATTTTTGGGGTTCAGAGGTGTAATCATACCTTCTACATAGGAAATCAAATTCAAATAGGAATGCATCCGGGTCTTTTGAAATCAGTCCATGGAAGGTTGGTAGGTTTTGTAAGGGGATTGCTTTCATGGGAGCATTGGCAATTGGATCAACTATTGGATACTCCAGCATGGAGGTCTGAGGTTGTTGTTGATTTGGTTGTGCCATTTGATCGAAAATGTCCCAAAAAAATTTAGGAGCTTCTTGATCCAGGTATTCTATTTGAAATTATTGATTATTTGGTTTTCCAAGGAATTTGACTACACTCCCTTTATCTGGGATTTTGGATATGCCTTCTTCTTTCGCAGGAGACTTAGGATCAGGTGGTGGTGGTGGTGGGTATGCCTTGGAAACCCCACTAGTTTCTCCTATTCCCTCCACCATATTATTAGAGCTTCCCTCTTCTAAGGGGTTGAGTGGTGGGAGATCTGTACTCTGAAAGCTCTACTTAGTCCCTTCAATTTTTCTATGAATCTCAGCCTGGGCCGTAGTTGGTAAAACTATTGCCTGAGGGATTCGGGTGGGTCCTTTCCTAGGTCCAACCGAAACTTGAGATTCACCCTTTTTGATGATTTTGTCTATTAAAGTGCTTCTTCTAGGGATCACCGAACCCTGGGTTTTGGTAATTTTTAGTGGGGGTTTTGGTTTTTTAAGATCCTTTTTTCTAGTAATACACACTTCACACAAAAACAAAAGAAAGCACCTACGAAGCCTCTTAAGTTTCAACTGGAGGTAAGCGTTGGCATAAGAATTTTACTTATTACCTGTGTAGGTTCTTACCTTCCATCTTCAATACCTGGTCCTCCAGAGACACAACCTATGCTACCTTTGACATTCTCCCAGGCAACGGTGCCAAAATGTTGGTGTCGAAGGATGTCCTAAAAACAACCTTAGTTTAACATTAATTTATCAACCCAAGGATTCGTCTTTTATCTCAAGAATATTAGCAAAATCTATGCAGGTAGCCTAAAATCGTGTAGCTAAACCAAATCCGAGTTCATCAACAATCAAGTTCCTCAAACGTTCACCAAATATTCTAAGAACTAATGGAATAGAGATCTGATTACTAAGATGTTGTAAAATGGAAAAGAACTAATTAATCTATTGAATTCACTTAACTAAAAAGAAGTAATTGAATCTAAGTAAGGACTTGCAAAATTAACTATCAATTATGAATTCTGATTACTGGAAAGGAAATAATGAATTTCCCTATCTATGGAAAGAAACAACAATTATAATCTAATCGAAAGGGACAACTAATGTAACTTTTACCAAAAGGAACAACTATCGTAACTTTAACTGAAAGGAAACAACTATTGTAACTTTAGCCGAAAGGAACAACAATCGTAAATCTAAGGAAAAGGAACAACACAGATGAAAATATGAGGAACTGTCAAGAAACAACTTCAGAAATGGAAATCATAACGGAAATCATTAATACTCGAGGGAAATGTCTATCTTCTATATGCAAACAATCATAAAATCATTAACACACTTATGCATTTATCCTTGGCTATTGTAAAAGAGATCTGAATCACAAAATAGAAATCAAACTTCGAACTGATACAATTACATAACGAGACAATAGCTCCTTCATACTAGGCCCTTGGTCTTCACAAGTACTGCTACGAGAAACTCAGAGCACAGAAATGATAAAAACACTCAAAACTTTCATTGATTCCATGGCTGGTAAAACATTTACAAAAACTGCTTACGCAGAGCAATTCTGAGTCTAAATACTTGAATGTGTTTTTTCCTCCCTTTTTCTAGATCTATTACCCTCTTATATATTACAATAGTTTGGGTAAATCAAGCTATCCTAAGGATCGAAAGATCCCTAGGATTTCTTTACTATTATAAATTTACAATATAGATAATGCATTATTTTCAAAACTGATTTGCGCCTAAAAAGTCTTCAACCTCCAATAGCTTGCGCATAGCCAAGATCTCTTTAGTTATGTTTGACAGTTATTTATCCAATTCTGCAACAAAATCAAACCATTCCAATCATAATTTAGAATCTGTTTAATAAAACTTCAATAACAATCCTATGGGACATATTAATCATGTTATTTCCTATTTATCCCTAACTATTTGAAGAATCAATCAAAATCATATCATGAACTGTGGGAAAAAGGAAGATATTTATACCTTTTTCGTAACCCAACAGCAACCTCGTTAAGATATTAAAAAATGAGACCTGTTACGAGGATAGTTTTGCATCTCTGTGGCGACCTCGTTAAAAAAATGAAACAGAGGTTACAAGCATAGTTCTTGTTTCTATGTCAAGCTCGTTAAAAATGAAGCAGTTTTCTTGGGATTATACCTAGAGTCATGAGCATATTTCTTCTCATGTGTCAAGCTCATTAAAAAATGAAACAACTTCCCCCTCTCCGTTTGGGTCAAGTCCTATGTATAGTATTTGAAGCTTCATTTCATTCTCCTTCCCAGTTGGATGAAATGAAGCTTGGGGGGCAACGCTTTCAGCCTCTGGACTTCATGCTAAATTTAGAGCCACTAGTTTCTTAAGCTGGGGGATAAGTACCAACCATCCTTGTTTTATGCGTTGGGAAGTCCAAGCATAGTTTTATATGGTTAAATCTTGTGTAAAAATGAAACCACCTACCTCAAGCATAGTTTCCTCTGATTCAAGCTTGTGTAAAAATGAAACCAGGTCCAAGCATAGTTTTGTTTTGTTTTAAAGCTTGCGTAAAAATTAAAACAATCCCGAGCTTAGTCTTTGTTCTTTCTCATGCTCGTAAATACATGAGAATAAGTTATCGAGCCTAGTCTTTGTTCTTTCTCGTGCTCATAAATACGTGAGAATGCAACTGAGTATACTTTTATCACTTTTTTGGACTCGTAAAGTTTATACGAAAAAGGAACCCACTGGATTTCTCTTTAAGCTCTTTTCAGACTCTCTAAACATGAAAATATTGTCGAGCGACCTTGTTCTTTTCACGCTCGTTAAAGTATCTAAGAAAACATCTATTGAGCGATAGTTTATCTCTTTTTCGGTCTCATTAGACTACTTTATGAAAAAGGAACTGAGAGATTTCTCTTTAAGTGTTTTTCAAACTCTCTAAACATGAAAAACCCTTGAGTTTTCTTTCTTTGGACTCATAAAACAAACATTGAAAGGCCCATGTGGGACCGAACCACTCCTTCCTAGGGTTCATTAAACATACTCCGAGGGACTCATCTGAAGGATGAGCTTACATTACAAGAATATGTTATCCTCCTCAAGCTTGCATAAAAATAAAGAGGTACTCGCCAGAAATGATGGGGGAAAAAATTTGGGAAAGAAATATGTATAAACCTGTATTCCATGGAAGAGTCGCTTTTGAACATAACACCCTTACACTCGCCTTGGGTCTAGGTTGGAAAATCCGCTCGTCTCTTGATCATACTCCATATAAGATTACAAATTGGTCTATGATCCATGATGTTGAGTTAGTGTTTCCAAGACAGTTGTCGTGTCGTCAATATGTTCAAAAAATAAGTTCAACCCAGAAATCCTTCTATTACGTCGGCTATTTCTGCAGTCCTTAAGCCTTTTATTGCATCGGCCATCCTTGAGTCAGTCCTGAGTTACTGGTTACTCTGATCTACATCAAATCTTGTTACTTGTTTCGTTTCATTGATGTTGGATACATTAAGGCCCTCCTATTATGAGTCTTTTCATGTTGACTTCAACTCATTATCCAAGAATTAGACTTAGAAACTAGTTGGTACCTTGGAACTTGCATGCCTCAATGGTAGGTTTCCTCGCTTTCGACAATGGGTTTTCATTATCGACCCCTAATCGAGAGATTTTGTCAAGTTTTCAACCTCAACTCATCGATTCACATTCGTTGGATTGTACTTGAGTACCTTGGGAGTCATTGACATTAATGGTGATTTCTCTCACACTTGTTAACGGTATACACTAATGACCGGTAATCAAGTGGTTTCTACCATGTTCGACTTCAGCACATGTATTCACATGGTTAGATTCATACTATAGAGTGGTGGAGATGAAGACCTTGGATATTTTCTGATAGATCCAGGTTGTGTTGGAGTATATTCAATGTACTGTTGCATAGATCCACATTGTATGTTTGGTGGCTATGTTCATATTTGAGTCATATCGGCATGGATCCACAGTGTATGTTTGGTGGCCATGACCTGTCTTACTTGACATGGATCTTCGCATGTCATCATTTATGCTTTGAGTCATTTGTATTCTGAGTATGGGAATTCCTACCTCAGTGATGATATATTATTGTACTGTATTTCCTTGTTTGTTGGCAGGTTTCTGACCGACTGTTCCTTGTTCCTTACACACACTCGACAAAGTATTTCAGCTATCACTCTGTTCTAACTTCATACTTTGGGGGGCTCTCTATTACACAATATTTTCATCATCCCTATGACCACTAATTATGTAAACCTATATTTTTCCTTCGGAGAGGTCAGTGGCCTGAGTTCCTGAAGAAGGAAGGGAGAAGAACTTTTCCTGAGAAAAGAAGTTGCATTTTTCTTTGTAAAAACCCTATAAAAAAGGAAGTTCGCGGGCTGCATTATAGCTAGGGTGTGATAATACCTGATTCTCACAGGCTACATCATAGCTAGGTCACAAGGAGTTCACAGTCTTCTCTATAGGTAGGGTGCAAGATGTTGGCAAATGTTTAACAGGTAGCGTATGCTTGTCATTGATGGAAAGTGCAACAATGAAGATGGTAGGATAAGAAGGATAAAATCCCTTGGGGATTCAGAAGTGAAAGCTCAAGAGGAACAGCGTCGAGGAGAATGCGCGCAACAAAACTCAATATACAGGAGTTCACAGAGGAGAAGGAAGACAAAGATCAAGATTCATTGGATCTCATTCAGAAATCCCATCAGCCGTCAGATCAGACAGGAGCAACATAAGGTTTACCATTGGGAAAAGCCAAGGTGAAATCCCGAAAGGAGGGTTGACTCATCGGGGTTTCACATATCGGGAATCCTGTGAGCCAATGCATTGCAGCATTGAAAAGCTCAAAACCCCGACGAGTGGTAAGACTGTGGTCATGGGGACAACGGTCATATGGGCCAGGAGCCTAGCCAGGAGAGCTAGTGCATAAAGAGCGTGTCGGGATTCGAGGGATCGCGAATCCTGAGGACATACATGTTTCGACATTGGAAAGTCTGAAACCCCGATGAGGAGGTTAGGCTGCGGTCATATAGGGGGAGGTCACGAGGACCACGAGCTCAGCTGGAAGGCTCACAAATCCCGGAAGCAAGAGGACCATCCATCTCAGGGCATTATGTGGACCGTTGATCTGACTCCCTATCGGAGTTTCGAGGATCGAGAGTTGGAGATGTAAAAGAATATTGACATCAAGAATCCCAAAATCGCGATGTGTGAAATCCCAACTGAACCTGAACTGTCAGATCAAGATGTGATCTAGACCATCGACCCGACTCACGTCAGCAGACCACGTCAGCTAGGGACACGTGGCACAATCAGGTAATGACAAGTGTCAGACTGATTCAACATTTCAGGCACATGTAAGTCATGAATCAGAGTGACACGTCGCAGTATTCAACACATGTCAATCCATGTGTGACGTCAGTAGATGCAAACCACGTCAGATTTTCGAGGATCGCGTTTTGGAAATGTCAAAGAAACAATGCAACAAAAATCCTGATTTCTCGATATGAAAAAATCTCGGCGCAATCTGAGTCGTCAAATCAAGATCACATCTGAACCGTTGATCGGAGTTTCGAGGATCGAGTGTTGAATAGAGATCAGATCTGGACCATTGACATAACTCCATATCGGAGTTTCGCGGATCGCAACATCAAGAGGAATAGAAAACAAGGAAACAAGAATGCCGAAATCGCGATATGCGATATGGCGATTCAATCACAACTGTTAAATCAAGCTTGGATATGGACCATTGATGTAACTCCATATCAGAGTTTCAGGGATCGCGACTTGGAGAGGCAAGAACACAATGCAATAGGAATGCTGAAATGTCGAAACCCAATTTAAAGGCAAGATTAATAAAGCTCATCCAATGGCGTAGATTAACCTGAAGGAGATCTGAGGGCTACTGTTGCACGACACAATGAAACTGCTAGAAACCATTGATGGTTTCTACCAGAGGATGCAAAGACACTTAGGGATGACTGACAAAGGAGGTGAAGAGTCTCTGAGAGGAATGAAGATGTTCATGGAGGCGAATGACAGTTGATGAGCATTGAGGCCTATAACTAAAATAGAGAAGGTGAGTTCGACTGTCACAGAGAAGACGAAGAATCTCAAACTGCCAGAGAGGCTGAAGAATCTCAATATAACATACAGTGATGTTGGACACACGGGATAAACCACCATAGAAGATGAAGAGTCATGATAATGATCAGACAAAGCACTCGAGAGGTGGAGGATAACAGCGCGAAGTCAGCATGCAGAGGATTGCAAACATTGCATGCACAAGGTGCACAGAAGCTATAAATACACGATACAGAGAAGAGATGGGGTTGTTGTTGTTGTAGGAGTTTGTTGTGGTTGTTGTTAGTGAAGGTGATTCATGTGTGAAGAAGGAGGAGAGTGCAGTAGTTGAATAGCACAGAAGAGGAACTATGAAGTGAATGGACATGGCGCACAGAGCATAAAAAGTGGAAGAACAGACAGTGCAAGTGATGTGAGAAGAAAGGCAATGAGGCAGACAGAGCAACGAAATGCAGCAGAATAGTGATAAGTCTGGTAAGCCATTGTTGAACATCATATCACTGTAATAAATTTCAGTAGCAAAGGTTTGTATTTTAGGGTGATTGGGAGGAGCTAGGGAGGATTGGTGTCCTCAAAGGTTCAAGTGGGTGCTTGAACACAGGGAGTTGGTGCTTCCTTCTAGTTGGTGCTAGAGAAACCAGGGAGTTGGTGCTTCCTTCTAGTGGGTGCTAGAGAAAACAGAGAGTTGGTGCTCTCAGCAAGTTGCAGCTTGCAAAACTAAGGTTGTAGCCTCATTATGAGTAGGTGCTCATATGTATGATACTGTAAAGATTGTAACCATTACTTATCATATAAAGAAAAATAGGTTTTTACCCTGCATGGGTTTCCTCAGGAAATAGTTGTCTCTGTGTTTCTCATATATGTGAATGATGCTGAAAGTGCCATTGTGTATTTCCCTACATTATTGTGATCATCATTTAGTGTCTCTACAAAGAGTTTAAAAGAACCATAATTGTTTAAGCACGGTAACAACTGATTCACTCCCCCCTCTCAGTTGTCTAACAATTGGTATCAGAGCCAACCCCTTTTATCTAAGGGTAGATCCTAGAGCTTAAACATGTCAAGCCATGAAGGAAATTCAACCAATAAGGCCCCTCTGTTCAATGGAACAAACTTTGCCTTCTG
>ML786091.1:424488-452744 GCA_009831015.1 Picea engelmannii | reverse complement strand
GCACCGATCCCAATTCATTGTGATAACACAAGTGCCATCAGTGTGTCTAAAAATCCTGTCCTCCACTCCAAGACAAAACATATTCCCATAAAATATCATTTTTTGAGAGAGCAGGTCACCAATCAGATTGTTCAGGTCCATTATATTCCCACTACAGAAAAAATTGTAGACATCTTTACTAAGCCCCTAGCCAAGACACAGTTTGAATATCTCAGATAGAAGCTGGGTGTCATTTTGTATAACACCTAAAAGAGTCCATCTTGTTAGGGGGAGATTTGTATTGTTTGATTATCTAATGCCTCCTAAAATTACTGCAATAGCTCAGGGGGAGCATGTCTCTTCTTTGACATTGATGTCAGAGGGGGAGAAAAGAATTCGGGTGCCTTAGTTGCCATCAATGCCAAAGGGGGAGATTGTTGACAAATGTTTAACAGGTAGCATATGCTTGTCATTGATGGCAAGTACAACAGTGAAGATGGCAGGATAAGAAGGATAAAATCCCTTGGGGATTCGAAAGTGAAAGCTCAGGAGGAACAACATCGAGGAGAATGCACGCAGAAAAACTCAATATACAGGAGTTTGCAGAGGAGAAGGAAGACAAATATCGAGAGTCATTGGATCTCATTCAGAAATCCCATCAGCTGTCAGATCGGACATGAGCAGCATGAGGTTTACCATCGGGAAAAGCCAAGGTGAAATCCTGAAAGGAGGGTTGACTCATCGGGGTTTCACATATCGGGAATCCTGTGAGCCAATGCATTGCAGCATTGAAAAGCTCGAAACCCTGACAAGTGGTAAGACTTCTTTCATAGGGACAACGGTCATATGGGCCAGGAGCCTAGCCAGGAGAGCTAGTGCGTAAAGAGTGCATCGGGATTCGAGGGATCATGAATCCTGAGGACATACATGTTTCGACATTGGAAAGTATGAAACCCCGATGAGGAGGTTAGGCTGCGGTCATATAGGGGGAGGTCATGAGGACCACGAGCTCAGCCGAAGGGCTCACAAATCCTGGAAGCAGGAGGACCATCCATCTCAGGGGATTATGTGGATCGTTGATCCGACTCCCTATTGGAGTTTCGAGGATCGAGAGTTGGAGATGTCAAAGAATATTGACATCAAGAATCCTGAAATCGTGATGTGTGAAATCCCGACTGAACCTGAACCGTCAGATCAAGATGTGATCTAGACCATCGACCCAACTCACGTCAGCAGACCACGTCAGCTAGGGACGCGTGGCACAATCAGGTAATGACAAGTGTCAGACTAATTCAACATTTCAGGCACATGTAAGTTATGAATCAGAGTGACACGTGTCAGTATTCAACATGTGTCAATCCATGTGTGACATCAGCAGATGCACACCACATCGGAGTTTTGAGGATCACATGTTGGAAATGTCAAAGAAACAATGCAACATAAATCTCGATTTCTCGATATGAAAAAATCCCAGCGCAATCTGAGCCGTCAAATCAAGATCACATCTGAACCGTTGATCGGAGTTTTGAGGATCGAGTGTTGAATAGAGATCAGATCTGGACCATTGACATAACTCCATATCGGAGTTTCATGGATCGCGACATCAAGAGGAATAGAAAACAAGGCAACACGAATGTCGAAATCGCGATATGTGATATGGTGATTCAATCATAGCCGTTAAATCAAGCTTGGATCTGGACCATTGATGTAACTCCATATCAGAGTTTCAGGGATCGCGACTTGGAGAGGCAAGAACACAATGCAACAGGAATTCCGAAATGTCGAAACCCGATTTAAAGGCAATATTAATAAAGTTCATCCAACAGCTTAGATTAACCTGAAGGATATCTGAAGGCTACTGTTGCACGACACAGTGAAATTGTTAGAAACCATTGATGGTTTCTACCAGAGGATGCAAATACACTTAGGGATGACTGATAGAGGAGGTGAAGAGTCTCTGAGAGGAATGAAGATGTTCGTGGAGGCGATTGATAGCTGATGAGCATTGAGGCTTGTAACTGAAACAGAGAAGGTGAGTTCGACTATCACAGAGAAGACGAAGAGTCTCAAACTGCCAGAGAGGCTGAGGAATCTCAATATAACATACAGTGATGCTGGACACGCGGGGAAAACCACCAAAGAAGATGAAGAGTCGCGATGATGATTAGAAAGAGCACTCGAGAGGTGGAGGATAATAGCACAGAGTCAGCATGCAAAGGATTGTAAACATTGCATGCACAAGGTGTACAGAAGCTATAAATACACGGTACAGAGAAGAGATGGGGTTGTTGTTGCTGTAGGAGTTTTCTTTGGTTGTTGTTAGTGAAGGTGATTCATGTGTGAAGAAGGAGGAGAGTGCAGTAGCTGAATAGCACAGAAGAGGAACTGTGAAGTGAATGGACATGGTGCACAGAGCATAAAAAGCGGAAGAACAGACATTGCAAGTGATGTGAGAAGAAATGCAATGAGGCAGACATAGCAACGAAATGCAGCAGAACAGTGATAAGTCTGGTAAGCCATTGTTGAACATCATATCACTGTAATAAATTTCAGTTGCAAAGGTTTATATTTCAGGGTGGTTGGGAGGAGCTAGGGAGGACTGGTGTCCTCAAAGGTTCAGGTGGGTGCTTGAACATAGGGAGTTGGTGCTTCCTTCTAGTTGGTGCTAGAGAAACCAGGGAGTTGGTGCTTCCTTCTAGTGGGTGCTAGAGAAAACAGAGAGTTGGTTCTCTCAGCAAGTTTCATCTTTCAAAACTGATGTTGTAGCCTCATTATGAGTAGGTGCTCATATGTATGATACTATAAAGATTGTAACCATTACTTATCATATAAAGAAAAAGAGGTTTTTGCCCTGCATGGGTTTCCTCGGGAAATATCTGTTTCTGTGTTTCTTATATATGTGAATGATGCTGAAAGTGCCATTGTTTATTTCCCTACATTATTGTGATCATCATTTAGTGTCTCTACAAAGAATTTAAAAGAACCATAATTGTTTAAGCACGGTAACAACTGATTCACCCCCCCCTCTCAGTTGTCTAACATAAGAATGCTTACACGTGGGAAAAACGATCATCTTCTCGATGCTTCTAGAAGGAGAAACTTCCATGGTGAGGTGGCATCTGAATGGTTTGGATATTACTCGCTTTCATGATTTAGTGGGATCATCCTAACCTCCTCACCTTATCCTATTCATCTTATAAAAGGAGAGGATTTATCATGGAGAAAGACTTGTTTTTTGGCTTGGGATTGTTAGCTTGGTTAGAGTGCCTTTGAGATTTGCTTTTTCAAGATAGATTGTGAGTAGCTATCAGATCCATGGTCTCATAATTCTTGGAGTGGAAGTGTGTGGGGAACGAATGACAATTGGAAGGGACCTTATGAAATCAAGGCCATGGTTGTAATCTCTCTTTCACATTTAATATGATACAGTAATATGATTCTTTCCTATAAAGCTTGTTGTGTTTTATTGTATGATTCCTTGATCACATACATAGGTTTATATTGAGTTTATGCTATTACTATCACCTTGGTTGGTTGTGTTCTTTTGCAGGTTCATCATGGTATTTGCGTTGAAACAGATCTAGGATGGCGATGACTAGAGGAAGAGGTGTTTAAACAGTATGTCACCTATCCCTCTTTAGTTAGTAAATTCAATATCTAAAACTTAAGGAAAGCATCATGTTCTGGTGTGTTTTGTTCTAGATCTAGGTGGATCTAGGGAGATCAGTTAGTGTCCACACCTACCGATTTATCCGATAACAATCTAAGAGGCAAACAATCAAACAAAACTTCCCACAATGAATCCTCTAGTTGGTGATGAAATCCAATGTCACGAGATCAATATAGGAAGGGGTAGGGATAGAGCGTGTGGATCAGTTACGTTGGTGACCTTCTTAATGGACTTATGCCTTGGTGCAAGCTTCCATGCAGTAATTGTGGATTTACCCTCCAAGGAGCTCGAGTGAGTTTGACCAACATCTGTTCCAGGTACAGTGAGAATTCCCTTCACTGTCACCTTGTGTAAGACCCTAAATATTATGACTAATAAGGTCACCAACTCGCAGTCAGCCCTTGGGTGTGTACATTCGATAGTCCAGTCCGAACATATGGGTAGGATAACAAGTCTGAAATCATTCGAGAGAACTGAGAACAAGTGGACTAGTAGAACTCTAGAGGACTCTAAACAGATTTGAAATTCATAAAGCACCGAGACCAAATGAATACAGTTGAACCTCAAGAAGAACCCCCAATATACGATATGACCACTACGAATGGTTGAACCACGGAGGGATAATCTCCCTAACTCTCCCAAACGTGACCTCGTGCGTAACCCCTATGTGAGAGGGGGATCCGAGAAAACTTATACAAAAATTGGATTTTCTCTCCCTATCGCAAGATGCTAATTTTGTTTGGCATCTTTGGAAAGTTATCCTCTCAACCTATTCCAAAGCCCTACACCTTAAGATAATGTAGGTTCGCTAACAGAAAATGTAAACATGTCTGATAAATTTTAGTTTAGCACTTGATTTTAAATCTTTTGTTTACTCAAGAGGAAAATGGATTGGACTAAATGATGTTTTGACCGACTCTAAACAATGCAAAGAAATGAGAATGCAAATATTTCACTTCGATGAAAGCTATATTACAAGAAGGAGAAAACTTTTATCATTCTCAAATGAATAATGTCCCAAAATTTTTATTAAACTCATCAATGTCAATATCTTCAATAAATTAGTCAAAGAGACTATACACCAATACATGATTCTTTCCCTCCCCCCCAACCCCCCCACCGGCCATGAAGGGGAAACATTTTAAGATTTTAAGACTAAAAAATGCCAAAAACCATGCAATTTCACTACTTCAAATGAAAATTAGTTTCACTACCCAAAAACAAGAATGAAGCTATATTCTTTATTTGATTCTATTGTATAAATTAAATAAATACAAATCATTTGATGCTCCACAACTTTCAATCAGGAGAAAGAGTCCTATGCAAATGCAAAAGACACAAAGAAAAAGGGCTACAAACAAAACATGAACTCAAGGCAGTGAGGTATGAAAGAAAACAAGTAGAAAATTGTTCTAACAAGAACACAATCAAGGATTATAAAACCAATCAATCATTCAAGGAACATAAGAAAATGCAAAGAAGAATCCAAGAAAAGACTGGGAGAAAGAGAAATCATTCAAAACTCTCCCGACAAAACAAGCAGCTAGAAAAGGAAAATTCACACTTCTGAAAAAGATTTCAAGATCCAATCAAGACAATAGGGAGTGATAAGCATCAAAAACCAATCCAAACAACTTCACAAACCAACCATCGACTCTCGGTAAATACCTCTGCAAAACAAGATGCAAAAGACTGAGCAGAAGAAGGAAGAAACTCCCAAAAAAGAGACTAGTGCTCCCTGTCTCAAGGGTACAAAGCATTGGAACTCTCCCTAAAAAACTATACAAGAGTGATTTCCAAATATCATAGATATGGTATGGCCTAGGGGGGGGGCACTATTCCTCCTAGAATCTCAGAAAAAAGAGCCAAAAAATGAAAAAACACTCACCTAGAATGCATAAAAATTGGTGAAATTGCTAGTGAAGGTAGGAGAAGGACAATGGATGATGAACAAAAGTAAAAGTGATCTGAAAGGTGGGAAAAGGGAAGGGACAGAACAAGGAAAGACAAATTTATATCCTTCCCCAGTGGATTTGCCAATTTCAGTTACAGGTAGATCCCCCTATGGACAGGTGAATCCCCTCTTGGACCCTAGACTCCTAAGGCCAAGACAGAAAGGTGCTAACGTTGATCATTGACATCCCTTTAAACCTAGTTAAGCTAATCTATAGAGAAAAGGAAGAAGATATTAACCTTTTTACAATTTTTTTCCTCACCCAATCCAAGTTGATCTCTGATCCCCAAGCTCTTCAACGAGTCCTCCAATTCAATCAAAGACAAAACACGTTTCCTATTCTACCATGATTAGCTTGAAACTAGATCTATCCATCAAAGACAAGTACATGTAGATATACATAATATTGAAGGAAACAGGCCAAGCACATGTATTAATGATAACTCAAAAGAGATACTTATAGACCTTTGATGAAGTTGCAATAGCCTCTTCCAACTCTCCTTGTCCATCCCCTTGCCCAAATAATCTGCAATCAAAATGACTATGCTTTCACTGACAATTATCCCTTATGAGATCATAAGTTTCATGTCTTCAAATGTCTCCCCTTCCTTATGATATCATAAGTTAGGTATTTCTCAATCCGCCTTTGAACATGAGGAGGTCTCCTTATATAGGCTTTGAGAGGCCCAACCACCTTGGAGATTCTTGGGATAGGTTGAGGATCCTTCTCCATTAGTTGTGGATCCTCCCTAAGATCCATCCTTGACCTCATATTTGAATCCAACTGATTTCAGAGATGAGGGGAATCTTTCCCTGATTTTCCTCAACAGGCCAAGATTTCCTCAAACATCCCAATGCTCCCCTAGAATGGTGCATAGAGTGTTGCAACGCTCCCCCAAAGGAGGGAAAGGAGTGTTAGCACTCCCTGTCAGTGGGTAGGGGAGCATTGCCCTTCAAAAGTGATTTTTATGTGGTTTTCTCAAGGCAAAAGGCTTTGTACTCTTCGTCAAATGACATGTCCTTCTTTTAACCAGTCTTTGAGGATGTCTCAAGTATCCCTGTGATGTCATTTGGGATATGACATAAGAAATATGACAGTATGATATTTGCGACATTTGAGGCCAAAGTGAGACACTTGAGATACTTGTAATGAAGACAATAGGTCATCATTGAAGTGAGTAATTTTGATGTGTAACATGGATCTAGTGGAGTTGTCGACTGGAAGAAATCTCATTGGCAGCAAATGGGTATTTAAAAAGAATCTAAATGCAAAAGGAAAAGTGGAGAAATACAAAGCTCAGTTAGTAGAAAAGGGTTATTCTCAAGTTGAGGGAATTGATTTTGGTGAGATTGTTTCTCCTGTTGCCAAGTTAACCTGTATAAGATTTATGTTATCTGTTGTTGTTGAATTTGATTTTGAAGTATAACAGATGGATGTGAAGACAACATTCCTATATGGGGGTCTGGAAGAATAAATCTATATGAAGAAACCAAAAGCCTATGTTGTCAAGGGAAAGAAGGAGCTGGTATGCAAGTTGAAAAAGTCCCTGTATGGTTTAAAACAATCACCAAGGACATCGTATCAAAAATTTGATACTTATATGCTGGGACTTGGCTTCACAAAAATCAAAGAGGATCACTATGTGTATTTTAAATTAATTGGTGATCATTTTATTTATTTGGTCTTGTATGTGGATGACATGTTGTTGATAGGAAACAACAAGGAGATTATCCAGGATGTGAAAACTCAGTTGTCCTCTAAATTTGACATGAAGGATCTCGGTGCTTCAAGTTTCATTTTGGGCATGGAAATTAAAAGAGATCAGAAAAGGAGAAAACTCAGGTTAAATCAGAGAAAATATGTCGAGACCATATTGCAGAGATTCAATATGCAGGAATGTAAACCGGTCAAGGTTCCTATTCCTGTTGGTGTAAAGTTATTTGCGGATAAGTGTCCCAAGAAACATGAAGAGGAGGACGACATGTCTCATGTTCCATATGCGATTGCAGTTGGTAGTTTGATGTATGAAATGGTCTATACTAGACCAAACATTTCACATGCAGTGGGAATTTTGAGCTGGTATATGTCAAAACTAGGGAAGGAGCATTGGACAATAGTAAAAAGGGTTTTCAAGTATTTGTATGGCACTACTAGCTATGGATTGTGCTACGAAGGAAGACCGGGATTGGACAAAGTGGTGGATATACATGGCTTTGTTGATGCATATTGGGCTGGAGATCTAGATCGTAGGAGATCTACAAGTGGGTATGTGTTTAACCTATTTGGAGGAGCAATAAGTTGGCTGAGAAAAAGACAGGATGTAGTGGCACTTTCAACTACATAATTTGAATACATGGCAGCCACTCATGCAAGTTAGGAATAAATATGGTTACAAATATTGTGTTCAGGTATTGGGTTGGTACAGCAAGCTGTAACGATAGATTGTGACAGTCAGAGTGCAATTTTTCTGGCGAAGAACCCGACTTATCATTCAAAGACAAAGCATATTGATATTCAATATAACTTTGTGAGAGACATGATTGAAGAAAATAAAGTATCATTGATGAAGGTGGAAACTTTGAATAATGTTGCAAACTCATTAACAAAATTTATGAGCACTAAGAATTTCCCTTGGTGTAGAGGATCCATGGGCATTGTTGCCCTGGATTGTTGACTATGTAACCTTGTAACCCCTTGTATGTAAAGAAAACAACAAGTGGGAGAATGTTGGGTATGTGATATATTATTTACCAGGCACACAGAAGGATTATAGGGGGGTGCAGGTGGCTAATCCCCCTGTGCGGGGGTTTGGGGGCAGTGCCCCCCCAAAAAAAAAAAAATCCTCGAGAAACGTGTCACATATTTAGGTGGTTTTTTAGAACATGGTTTTTTTCCCATGGTTTTATATTTCCGATTAAGGAATTAGGGTTGTTCACTAATCTAGGTCATTGGTTTAGGTTTTTGATGTCGTTGGCTCATATATGTATATTTTATTGTAAACAATGTATCACTATGAATGAATATTAAATATGTTGGTTTTCTCGGTTTGGGTTTCCAGGGGAAAAATCTCTGTGTAATGTTTGTATTTTCCATTTTATCTTTTCTGTTCTTTTACTGAAAATTTGTTTGCAGTAAATATTGTATAAGGTTAAAATATAAAAATACGTCAACCACCAACTCGCCTGCACTCCAAGTGTTGGATCACGTGTCAGATGGAGTGTTGGATGAAGTGTCGAGCGAGCTATCGGATGGAGGATCTGTGAATTTGACCTGCTACACACAGATCACACATTATATCTTTATAATCATCAAATCGAACTGAATTTAACTCAAAAGCATTGCAAAAAATTGATTGTACATACTTGTTATAACTCCATGATGAATTGATACAAAATCCTTTGAAAACTTCTTCAAAATGGTCAATAAAATATATAATAGCGGTGCAAAAAGAATTCAATCATCACCACAAAAAAATCAAAATACGAGCCCAACATTACCCCCATGCCTAAGTGTTGGTTACTATTTCGCTTCTTGGGTTGTCTGAGTTATTGACCCAGGGTTCATGTCATTTGGGGTTCCAACAAAGCCTCTAAAACTATCGACCCTCCTGGTAATCCAGAAGGCAACATAGCACCCGGAAGGTACTGCGCAGTCTCACCCGAGATAACTTTAAATGGGTGATTGTAAGAGTCAGGTGTTTATAGCCTAGAACAGAGTGGGGGATAGGGGTTTCCTTCTTAAATACAGGTACCGTGAGTTGTAAGGTAAACTACTTATCCCTTGAAGTCACATACGTATATTTCATAGTTTAATTCCAGTAGAGTATAAATAGTTTCATAACAATGTGCTAACTCATTCATCAAGCTTAACCATTAATTGTTGAAATAAAGAAGAGACATGCATAGATTCAACATATTACATGAGTATTACCATGGTTCACCCCCTCGTGGGCTACATCCACAAATATTTGTCTCTTGGCTCTTTTATTATGGAATTTTTGCATTCATGGCACCACAGACTTACAATTCTCCACAAAACTGGGTAAGATCTATGTGAGGCGAACTAGATCTCACTAGGCTCTACAGCCTGCGGTCTAATCCTTATATCTACCTTCCCTCGTATCTTCTTTTCTCAATAGCTTATAAAATCGATTCATACAGCTAAAAACATTACATATCGCCTACGCTCCTGCATGGTTACAGTCTCCAAAACTTAACTCCAAAGCCTAACCCTCAACAACAACAATAACACTAACAACAACCCACCCTATATGATACTTTCTTATATATATTTATAAATTAGGGCTCTTCATCCTTTTACAGAATATTACCAAAACCCTAACCCTTCTTACATTAGGTCTTTCTCCCATGCATGTGCTATTCTTCCTCCAACTATCACTTTCCTTTGTGCATGCTTTCTTGCATGCACACGTGTTTTTCTTTTGCCAGTTTTTACTTCAGTTTTCTGCACGCTTTATTTCCCATGATCGTTCTTCTTTCCCCTTCGGCCTAGTGCCAACAGGCCCCCAACACTAACATGTGACTCATCCCAAGTCACCTAATTTCTCTGTGCTTGCTCGATCTCCTTGGTGTTCGTCTGGAACTGTTCCTACAACTCTGCTTCTTTTGTCAGTTCCTGTATGGTTTTCTCTTTGATGGTGTTGGTTGTCTAAGTTGCCACTTCCTTGCTCATAAATCCTATGCATTTTAGCTGAGTCTGTGTTGTCTATTTTCTGGCTTCTTCTTCCTAGGCAAGTACTTATGCTACCCATTCCTACAACGGTTCTATTTGATCATGACGCAATTATTTATGTGTTTGTGCAGTGATAAATTCTGCCTATATCTTCTTCAACTCTTGTGTTTCCTTAACCCGTTCTGGAACTGGTATGGTCTTTTGTCACTGCTTGAGTTCTTGGATCATTGCATTGATCCTCTCCTCCTCCTTGTCCTAGTGTTGGATCCTTGTATCCTCTTCCAGCCTTGTCCAAATTTGCGTTGCTTTATCCAGCAAGTCAGCTACCATGATGACCTATTTTTCTAGATCCTGCAATTGCATTGTTGCTTCCTACTTCCTTTGCTCCTTCACTTCGGGTGGAGTTGTCGATCTAATCTGTCTGTGGAGAGTCTCGATATCCTTTTGATATTGATCAATTGCCTGCGCAATATTGTCAATCTTTTCTATGGTTGGGAGTTCATTTCCTTGCGCAGTAGTTGGAAGTTTCCCAAAACTTTATTCCACTCTATGTTTCAGCTTGTTTCTGCGTTCTTTCTCTTCCTGAGTTTCAGATTTGTGTTGTGCACAAACTGTTTCCAGTGCTTCCCACTTCTTTGTTGCTTGTTGTAGATTGACTAAGTTTTTATGTGCATCTCCTGATCGATGCTAACATGTAGTTTGTATAATTCTCTTGATGGAATCCATGTCAAAACCAATTTGATATGATCCAAATCCTTCAGTGGTGTATGTCCCACAATTTCATCCATTTGCAGCATGCTAGGCTTTATGTAGACCCTGGAATGTGTGTGTGGCATCGAAATAACTAGGTCATGTTCTTCTACCTCCACCCTTTCTTTGGTCTATGTGGTCGATGGCTCTATGCCTCTACTACTACTCGTGATCTGGGCTTCTCTGAATTTCTTAAGGAGTTGTCCCATTTCTATCAGTTCCTTCTGCAATTTATCCCTGTGGTGCGCAGCATGATAGAAATCCTCTATGAGGAAGTCTTGGACCATTCTAAAAATCATCTCTTCATCATCCTTCATGATTGTGTAGTCTAGTGGTGGTCATTGTGCCTTTGTTTTCTTGTGTGCACCTGCTTCTTGTACCACTGGTCTCTTAGTTCTCCCTAGTTTTTGTGTGATGGGGTTCGATGTGGTTTCATGTGCTCCCTTAGCCGGTTTCCTATATCCATTGGTTGGCTGAATGGTTTTTGTCCTCCCCTTCTGGGTCCCTGGCTTCTCTGAGCCGTCGTCTTTCTGAGTCGACTTGGTTTGGCCTGTTTTTCATTTCTTGGGTACTGGGATTTGTGGAGGTTGTGTTTCCGCCTGCGCAACCCCTCCTGTTGTTTGTCCTAATACTTCTCTGGGTATGGTTGGAATCCTCCATTCATCAAGCCATTCATTGATGATCATGTCAATATCTCCCTCGGTGACGCAGTAGTGCATATGTAGCCACTGTTTATCCAGATCTTGCCTTGGTTGTATCCACATGGCTTGTCACCTAGCCCAGAAATTGGCGATTCCCCCGTATCGTGCGACAACCTCTGGTGTTATTCTCCATGCTCGGTTGATGGCTTCCTGTATCTCCCGTAGGTAAGCTTCGAATACGATTCCATTCTCCCTCTTATGCTTGGCTAGTGGCGTGGATCTCAGGACGTGATATCTTGCTCCTCCTCGTTGTGGTGTGGTACAAAAGACAGTGTGTTCCAGTTCTCGCCATCCCATGAAAGCTATGAGAGTGATCAGCCATGAGTAATGAAATTTCGTACCTTCTTCCTATGTGTATTTGCAGTCTACTTGGAACAAGTTTGATAGGTATGGCACCCAGCTCATGGAGGTGCCTTCTGGGCACTGAACTGCAGCAACAATGACTCATGTTGGTACTTCGTCTTTGAGGAATTTTCTTAGCATTTTGCAGGCTAAGATCTTTGCGCCCAATTGCATCACGGCATTGTTGATCTATTTGATTATAATGCCTCATGTTCCCCTATTGGTGCCATATTTATTCTTCATCTCTTATGCCAATGTTTTTTCCTTGGACTTATCATCCAGAATCAACGCGGTATCCATACCCCGAGTGAGTAGGCTTGTTATCTATGCGATAAGTATGATAGTTATGGGGATGGGTTTGTCCAACCATACATCCCCTCCATGCGTAATTGTTAACATTTTCTTGATGCATGTCGATCCATATTAGCCTCTGCCAAAGTGTGGTATCTTTAGCAATCCTAGAATTCTTGTTCTGTCCAGTCCAGTTGCCCACTGGTGTGGCTGAGTGATGGTTTCTCCAAGTTGGTTCACAATTATTTTTTGCATAAATACCCGTGGTGCAAGATATGGATATTTGGTTTCATATGCTACGTCATGGTTGGAATACTTGAGCTTCCTGACATGACCCAATAGTTGTGGGCCCACCTGTACTCCCTCTAGTATGCGAGGTAGCACAGTCTCTGCAGTCGGCTTTTTTCGAGGTGAACTCGGTATTTGAACTCAGTCCTCCTGCTGTGTTGGATGTCTCAAAGTTCCAACAACTTCTGGTTGTTCCCCTATCATCCACTTTGGCCACACCCAGGTAGTTCTAGCAGTCTCCTCGGCTAGGTGACCTAAGTCAGGTTCTTGCATCTCATCTGGTTTCTCCTCTACTCCCAGATGTTGTGTCATTCCGTTCACTTTTGTGGTTGCTTCAGTATGTTCCGGTGGTATTTCCTACTGGATTTCTTCTTCTTTGTTCTGAGGCTCATGCACCGCTGTTGGTGTATCATGTTCCATGGCCTCTATTTGTGGTTGTGAAATCTCCTCTAGTATTTCTATGGACTCTACTGGGATTTCCTCTGGTGACGAGATTTCGTCAATATCAATGATCTCTGGTGGTTGCTGCTCATTTTCTTCCAGTGGTCCTCATGACCTAGTCTGAACCTTGGTTGATCTGGTTGTCTAGACTGGTTCTATGAGCTTTGGTGGTGCCATAATGGTGTCTGTCGAACGTTTGTTGAGTTCGAATGGCTTCGGTGAGCTCTGTGGTTTCACTCTATTCGTTATAGCTATTGTTTCTCTTTTTTTGTTCTCCTTTCGCGAATAGACTAACTTCTTATGTGCTTGTGTGTTGTATGGGCTCGTCATGAAGCTTGTCGAGGATGCTTCCTCCATCATGCGATTAATGCACCATAAATGTGGGTTCAATGCATCCACGACGGTTTCGTACTTGCCATTATGCCTACTTTTTTGTCTCCAGTTGGCATGTTTAATGTGACATCCCATCCGTCCTTGCCTTGATTTAACTCTACCTCATGAAGTCCTGTCAACCTACTTTTGTCGACTTTCCTTTTCTCATTTTTTTCCTTTTTTGATATGGTTGTTATCGTTTCCCTTACTAGCTTAGTGTTTCATATGCAACTTGTCCCTCATGCTGTGCACGCTTTTTTTTTTTTTTTTTTACTGCGCGGTGGGTGGTCGACTGTCCTTGTATAGCTTCAGTCGACTCCCATTGATCATTCCTCTAAGGTCTGGACCTACTACATCTCTTAACTGTACATCTCCTCCATCTGTGAAAGATTTTACCTCGTATGGTCCTATCCAATGCATTCTGAGCTTTCCTGAGTGCTGCAACGATTTATTGTCATAGAGCAATACTAGATCTCCTTCCTTGAACGTCTTCCTCTTGATGTGGAAGTTGTGCCAAGATTTGTCTCTTTATTTACGTACTTGTTGGTGGAATCCTGCCAAGATTTAGTCTTCCTCCATCGATAGTAAATGATTCAGTCTTTCCTATAATGTGCCTCGTTCTGTCATATGTGTGATAGCTGCTACACATAGACTGGGTATTAAAAATTCTAATGGCACTGTTGCTTCTTGACCATAGACTAGTTTGAATGGTGTGTGGCATGTCAGCTCTTTTCATGTGGTTCTATACACCCATAACACTGCTAGTACCTTGGGGTCCCAATCATCCCTATTGATGTTACATAACTTTGTCAAGGCGCTCTCTAGAATTTTGTTGAAGGCTTCTACCATGCCATTTGCCTATGGATGATACGGTGTGCTTTTTTCGTGATGAACTTAAAACTCTTCGAGCATCACTTGGATGGTGTTGTTTATGAAGTGTGTTCCTTGGTCATTCATCAAAATTCTTGGGCACCCAAATATAGTAATTACATGTTCAAACAGAAAGTGTGCAGTTGTCTCTGCGCTGCAATATTTTATTGGTGCGGCTTCCGCCCATCTTGTTAGGTATTCTATTGCGGTGATAATATATATCGCCCCCATTATTTTTTTTGGTGGGTTAATGGGTCCCAAAAAGTATATCTCCCATTTTTTGAATGTCTAAAGTGTCACTTGTGGTCGTAGTGGCATCTTGTCCTTTCTGTTGGGTTTGCCTATCTTTGGATAGACATCACATTGCTGAAAGTACTCTTTCAAGTCTCTGTGGATCATTAGCCACCATAATCCTGTATGTAGTACCTTCTGTGCAGTATCTTTTCCTTCATAATGCCCTCCTGCTATTCCCTTGTGGGCTTCTGCTAAAATTCTTGGTCGTTCATGGTCTAGTACGTATCTTCATAAGATGTTATCTGCACCCATCTTGTATAGATGTCCTGCAATCAATTGATAGTTGGTTGTGTAGACTACCAAGTTCTTCTTCTGTGCAGTGGTATGTTCTTGTGGCACAATACTTGTGCTCAAGTATTAGATGATCTCTGTGAAGTAATCATCATCAATATGTACTAAGAATAGTTGTGCATCTGGAAAGTTGTCTTCTAAATTCGTTGGTTCCTCTCCATTTGTGACCCTCGATAGGTGGTCAGGTCGTGCATTCAGTTTTCCTGGTTTAACTATTACCTCAAAGTCAAATTCTTGAAATAGCAATAACCATCGACAAATTCTCCCCTCCAACACTAGCTTGTTGACTAGGTATTTCAGGGTTGAGTGATCTGTAAACATATTAAAGTGTTTTCCCAATAGGTAATGTATGTATTTTTGTAGTTCATAAACCATAGCTAGGCCTTCTCTTTCTGTCATGTTATAATTATGTTCTGAGTCTGATAATTTTTTGTTGGCGAACGTTATCGGGTGATCCAAGTCTCCTACTCTTGGTTGCGCTAAGATAGCTCCAAGTGCTATCGTTGATGCATATACATGTACATGGAATGTCTTCTCCCAATCTAGAAATACCAATATTTGTGCGGTGATCATCTTTTCCTTCAGGGTATCCAGACCATGTTGGCACTCGTCGTTCCATTGATACTTTGTATCCTTCCTTAATATTTTTTCCATTGGCATTGTAATTTGTGCATAGCCTTTGATGAATTTCCTATATTATCCCATTTGTCCTAGTGTTTCTCTTAGTTGGCGGACTATTTTTGGTGTTGGTAGGTTAACAATGACTGCGATTTTGGTCAGATCCACTAGCAAACCCTGTCTGCATACTATGTGTCCCAATAGTATCCCAAATGGTGTTCCAAATATGCATTTCTTGATATTCAGTGATATCTAGCACTGTCTGCATCATTCTAACATCAGTCGTAAAACTTCCACATGGTTTTTCAGTAATTTATACACTGTCTAATCATCCAGGTATACTTCGAGGAATTGATGGATGAATTCCTTAAATGTTGCGATGACCACTCTAGAAACTATCACAGATGCATTCTTTAGTCCGAACGGCATGACTGTATACTGATAAGATCCCCATTCTATCGTGAATGTGGTCTTGTGTCTATCCTCCTGTGCTATCTTAATCTGATGATATCATGAGAATCCATCGATGAATGAGTAGGCTTTGTGGCCTCCTACGTTCTCGAGTACTTCGTTCGTGAATGGTGTGGGGAAAGGGTTGTGTAGGCATGCATCATTCAACTTCCTCAAGTCAACACATATCTTGATGCCTCTTCCCTGTTTCTTGTCTTGTACTACCATCGGGCTTATCCATTTTGATTCTTCAACTAGTTCAATGATGTCGGCCTCGAGCATCCTGTCGATCTCATCTTTAACTTTCTATTTATATATGGGGTTCAATCTATATGGAAGTTGTTTAATGGGTCTCACATCAGGTCTGAGTGGTATCTTCATTTCTCCTAATTCTTCGGCTATGCCTTTCATATCTGTAAAGGTTGTGGGAAAAAGGTTGTTGTATTCGTGCAACAATTCTATGATGCTTTCTAGTGTCTGTTCATCCCAATAATCTCCAATGTTGACCATTTTGGGCTGCTCATTGGTCCCTATGTTAAACTTCTTTATCTTGATTGGTGCAAAGATGACCTATGACTCTAAGGGTGGTCCTTCCACATATCTCTCTCCTCCAACTTCTTCGATCTGAATATCACATGGATCATCTTCATCTGGTGCTTCCTCCTGTACGTGGGATCATGACAGTATATCCTTGACTGTCTACCTATTTCATTGTTGTACCTCTGTGATAGCTTCCACTTCCAGTTCTTCAATGAATATGACGTCTCTGATCCATTTCAGGGTCGTGTCTATGTTGGGGTTCTCATGGTCGAATGAGAAAGTGACTGTAAAGTTATGTTGGAGTGTCGCCCATGTCTTGGTTCCTTTATGCATTTCCTGGTCCATATACCAATTCATTGGTATGCCCTCTAAAGTATGAATGAAGTGGTGAGACCATTCCTCTGATGGAGTCATTTTCCACAGCATTTTACATGCCTCCAAGTGTTCTGTTGGTGTGCCTAGTCCATCATATTTTTGTTGTTGTTACGACGAACCTTATGTGCAATAATTGCTTACATTGGTACCAATCTCTAATAGTCTCTTTGTGTGCACCCCACCATCTTGTGGGTGTAGCCTTTAGTGATAAATCCAGTGCTAGCAATCTCTAGTCTTCTAATACTTCGTCTTCATATTGTGTCAAGAAAGTTTCCAAATCATTTAGCCCGTGAAAACTGGATGGTTCTCTGATTTTTGTGCCAATCCACCTTATTGCATGGTTTATTCTGGAACACCTTCTCGTGGATAATTCATGTAGTCTTTGCTGCCAGTTTTTTAACCTGGTGTCTGAGTCTGTTGTACATGAATTAATGCTCCACCAACTGAGTACCCCTTCTACATTTGGGTTTATATAGTCAGTATCACGCGTAGTTGTTTTGTACAACTGACCATTCTCTTCTAAATCCAGACAAGTGGGTTCTATGAACCTCTCACTTTCTAATGGGTTGAGTGGGGCTATGACCCTGTCGTCCCCCGACTCAAATGTCATTTTTTTGGTTTTTAAGTTAATTATGGCCTGGTTATTGAATGCCCAATCCAGACCAAGTAGCGTCGGGTAAGGTGTTGTGTCATCTACTATTTCGATGACTTCAAAGTATACCTTATTGCACACACCATCCAGATCTACCGTCACTCCTTTCAGTCTACCTATTGGTAGGACTCTATGTTGATTTGCTAGCTTTAATTGAATAGTTGAGTATCCCATTGTAGGTTCTTCCATGCATTTCCATGTATCGTTTGATAGTACATTCACTCCGGATCCTAGATCTAGTATAACATCTCCCATATTGAAATCCCCAATGTTATCATTTAGTCTAAATACCCTACTTTTTCTTCTTCTTGTATGTAGGTGGTTGAAATTTTTCAATTCTGGCTTCTGTTCCGACTCGCTGCTACATTTTTCTAGGATGTTTTGCAATATTTTGACAGATGAAGTATCACTTAACATTTTGATGCATGATTGCAAAAAGTCTTTGATAGTACTTACTTGTTCCTTGGGTTGTATTATGATGGTATGGTCCGGTGATGGCGGAATTTTATATTCTGAAGCTTCCTTTCTCTGTTGTGCATTCAACGCAATGTTCTCCTTCTAGAATTCTTGTTGGGCTTTTATAAAGATCTCCTTCTCCTTATGTGTGTCGAAATGCTTCTTGGGGTCAGTGTTCTTCTTTACCCGTTGGTTCTGCATTGGTTCCTATCGAACTATGTCATTTCCTATTTTCGTTCCTCCTCGAGTAACTATGTTGATGTTTCGTCCATCATCCCTTTCTTCTACTGAAATCCACTGAACATTCTAGTTATTTTGATTCCTTTTTTCCTAGATCTTTACAAATAATTTCGGACATTCCTCCGTATCGCGGTCCGATGCTCGATAATACATACAAGTCATTGGTGGCAGTGGGCACTTTCGTGCATAATGTCTTGGTTGCTGGCAATTGTGACATATGACTGGTCCTCTACCGCATCTGAAACCTCCTATGGCTCGTCCTGCTCCTCTATAAGTTGTGTGATCACCTTGCAACATGTTATACTCTGGTCCCTGATTATACTACACGGTATTGTACTGGGTTTGTGTCGGGTTGTACTATGACTGCGCATTATTGTATGGTTGTGGCACAGTATTACACTACTTCTGCATGGTGTTGTATGGGGATGGGGCTTGAGTGAACTATGGTACTTCTTGCCCAATCATCATTTATGCCTATACCCTATATGCATTTGATGTTCTTTCTCACATCAACACCATAGTTCTATAATTTTTTTCTTCATGGCCGACTCACTTGCAAAAGGTGCAATATGATTTCTTTGGTATTGTTTGGTATTTATGCATTATCATGCAGTGGTAAGGGTCGTGAATCGGTTTCTTGCATATTTCGCACCATAATCCTCCCTATGGTAGTGGTTTTGGCATCCCTGTCGCCATATACTGTGCGAATGTTGGGCATTCATTCTTATGGTGTCCTTTTGTCCTACAGGTAGTGCACCAAATGGATTCTCATTTTTCCTTGTTCTTATTCTAGTTCAGTTGAAATGTTAAGTTCTTCAGATCTTCCTTTAATTCTTCGATAGCCAGGTCCATCTATTGGTATTGATTCTCTTCCAATTGCAAGGTTGCCTGTGTCTGAAACTTTTGTTTTCGTAATGGATATTTTAAGTGTGGGAGTAGTGAGTTGACAAACATGTGTCTATGTTGCATATCATTCATAAGGTATTTTAACTTTCCTTTTAATCGCCTGAATCTTTGATCAATATCCCATACCAATTCTCTTGGTTTATGTCTTATTTCAATCATCTCATTCATGTATTGATCCTCTGAGCTCAGCTTCTGGAACTCATTTATCAATAGTTTCTTAATGTCGTTCAGTGTCATTGTCATTCCAGGAACACTGTTCGTGTCTAGACTCATGTACTAGTCTAGTGCTCGGTCTCTTAGCGTGATCGCTAGCTACGCGAGTTTGGTTTCTTTATCAGTGATCTGCTTTGCTTCCCAGATCTTTGCGTTAATGAACAGATGCTTCTCAGAGTCTTCTGTTGATTCTCCTCGAAACTCTGGTAATATGATAGTAGGATCATGTCCTGCCATTCCAAATACTGAGCTACTCCCTCCTCCGCATGGTGTAGATACTTGACTAAGGTTTCATGAACTGGCTCCTCCAGTTGTTGCTCCTTCTGTAGATGTACTTCCTGTTGTCGGACTTCCTCAAACTTTTGATTTATAAATGATGGTTTTCTCTTTGGTGTATTGGTTGCACATGGGTTTATGGGTTCCACACTGGCATTAATATGAAAGGGATGGTTGCCTTCTCCTCCTATTCTTGGGCCTCTTGTTTTCCTGTCATACATGGCATGCAAAATTTTCTCAATCTGCTCCACGGCCTGAATATCCTCTACCTCTTCCTCATCTCTTGACAATCCCTCCCTCTCGGCTATGTCTCTCTTCTTGGTATTCACCTTATATTGGTAGGGTTCTCTGCTATGCATCGTTCCTGATGATGCCAATATCCACTTAAGTTGGTCGTCATCCATCAAGATCGGGTCCAAGGGTTCCTCCTTCTTCTTCTCTTTATCCTGCCCTCCTTCCATTCCTCCTCTCTCTGTCAGTGCTTCCCCCCTTCCCCCATGCACACAGGGAAGTCTAGCTGTCTAATTCCATTGTCATTACACCTTTGTTATATAGCAATATCTTGATAGAAGTATACAATGATCGAATGTACCTTCCTATGGGTCCTCGTAGGAACTCTTGCTCTGTTGCGCTATATGACTTTGTTGTGTCTACCAAAAATTTTGTGATAAATCCTACCACAATACTGTCAAGCCAAAATCCAATTGCGTGGGTGAATTTTTTATTCAGCTGCTACAGGTGTTGGATCTATACTGGAGTCCAATCTAGCTTTCAAATCTGGTTCGTCACGTGGTTATCCTTTAACCTTAAAATCCACTCATGTAGTAGATGCAAAAAATCATAGAAAAATACTTCATGTAAATCCGTAAATACATATTTGTCCAGGTATTTATGTGGTGTGATCCTGGGGTTTCTATTGTCTTTCTGTGCAAACTCTATCTCTTTATTTCTCAACCAGCCCTCGATTTATTCTCTCATGGGGTTCCAAGGTCTCAGCATTCCCTTCTAATGGTTCATTGCTCTTATGTTCCGCTCCTTCGGTTCTTATTCATTCTATCTCATCTACTCAATCCTCTCTTGTTCCTCTTAACACAATAATGAAACCATTTTTTGGTTACTATTTCCCTTCTTGGGTTGTCTAAGTTATTGACCCAAGGTTCATGTCATTCGGGGTTCCAACAAAGCCTCTAAAATTATCGACCCTCTTGGTAATCCAGAAAGAAACATAGCACCTGGAAGGTACTGTGTAGTCTCACCCGATATAGCTTTAAATGGGTGACTGTAAGACTCAGGTGTTTACAGCCTAGGAAAAAGTAGGGGATAGGGGTTTCTTGATTAAAGCCAGGTACCATGATTTGTAAGGTAAACTCCTTATCCCTTGAATTCCCATAGGTATATTTCATAGTTTAATACCAACAGAGTATAAACATATTCATAACAATGTGCTAACTCATTCATCAAGCTTGACCATTAATTGCTGAAAGAAAGAAGAGACATGCATGCATTCAAGATATTACATGAGTATTAATGTGGTTCACCCCCTCCTAGGATACGTCCACAAAGATTTGGCTCTTGGCTCTTTTATTATGGCAGTTCTGCATTCTTGGCACCACACACTTACAATTCTCCACAAAACTAGGTAAGATCTATGTGAGGTGAACTAGATCACACCCGGATCTACAGCCTGCGGTCTAATCCTCAGATCTACCTTCCCTCGTATCTTCTTTTCTCATCATATTACAAAATTGGTTCATACAACTAAAAACATTACATATCGCCTACGCTCCTGCGTGGTTACAGTCTCCAAAACTTAACTCCAAAGCCTAACTCTCAACAACAACAATAACACTAACAACAACCCACCCTATATGATACTTTAATATCTATATTTATACATCTCGGGCTCTTCATCCTTTTACATAATATTACCAAGATCATAACCCTTCTTACGTTAGGTATTTCTCCCATGCACGTGTTATTCTTCCTCTAGTTGTCGCTTTCCTTTGTGCACTCTTTCTAGCATGCACGCGTGTTGTTCTTTTGCCAGTTGTTACTTCAGTTTTCTACATGATTTCTTTCCCGTGATCGTTCTTATTTCCCCTTGGGCCTAGTGCCAACACTAAGTATTTGTGGGTCCCACTGCAAAAAAAAATGAATTACCCAACATGACTAGACTTGTTGAGGAGGGGATGGATTAGCTTTAGAAGCTTCTTGTCCTAAAGACTTTATCTTTGCCCTCTTGTGATGTTTCAATTATGCATGGAGGCTACGATTTTCATTGGTCATTTGATCAACCAATCGTTGGAGGGAATTCACTTTTGCTTGTAATATTGCATTGTCATGGTGGAGATCCCTATCCATAGTATTTATCTCTTCCAACTGTTGTAGTAACTGAACATTTTCTTGTTGTAATGTTTCAATAATGAGAGTATGATCAGATGTCTCAGAGGAGGGATTGGATACCTTTATGGATGCAGAGAGTCTATCAGCTTATGGATATAGTGTAGGAATATGTGAGGGAGGAGTAACATAGGGTTTATGAGAGGGAATGGGTTCAGATTTTACTTCTCTATCAGGATCCAACTCTTCTGCAAAAACTTCCCTAATTATTTTGTGGGGGCTTTCAAGATCAGAAGATACTTGGATAGGATCTAAAGTGCTTGGGGGTTTTACATTAGGCTTCCCACTTTCATTCTGGGTACTTTTTTGAAAATATACTCCTTTGAATCGATTGGCTCCTCTTCTATTTGTAGGGACTACAAGGAAATCTTGTTGAATTTCCTCTTGTAACTTCTTGGGTTGAGGATCAATAGATGTTGAGGACATTGGATAATTATCAATAGGATTTTTAGTTTTCTTACCCGATGAGGCGGCAGAGGAATCAACAAGTTTCTTGGTATTTTTTTTAGGTAGAGAGATAGCTTGAGTAGGAGGGTTTGGAGTCTTTGGATAATGAGACTTGGATGGAGTAACAGTCCCTAAATCAAGTGATTTCTTGCTAGACTTGATTGTGAGATGGGGGTTTGAAAAATAATAGATGAATTAATCCCATGTCTTCCCCTATTTTGTCAACTCGATTATGACAAGAAATTTGAGGAGGTCATGGTGGAATAGATTGTTATGAGGATTGGCCACATTATTTTGTAGTTAGGAAGACATTTTCTAAATACTTTTCAAGAAGTAAAAAAGAAAATTCAAGGGCTTGTTAAATTGGAAGTGAGCTAATAGACAAAAATGGAAATCTTTGAAAACAAGGTATCTACCTTCAGAAGTGATAATTATGGTGATGACGATCAGGGCGTTAATCATCTCATATTTAATCCATTCTTTAGATTACCCCTTAGCTCCAGAAACATTCTAAAACTCAGTCTTGAAAACTCTATTATAGCTTGGCCATGACAATTGGTGATGCTTGAACCAGTGATCTCCAACCCGTGGAAGCTTTGTGGCTGAGGAAATTGACTCCTCAGAGACCAAGAAGGCCAGAGACCCCACGCGTTCCATCCTCCCATCAAATATGAGGGTGAATTGCAGTGAAACACCATCATAGTGGCCCTGAAGATAGGCCAAGAACAGTCTCCACCCTACACAAAGGAATACCTACCTACATTATTTGAATTCCAGGATGGCCAAGAGCTCGACATAGGAGGAAGAATCATATTGTTTTGGCATGGTTATAGCACGGAGGATGAGTAGAGGAGTGGATTTGGAAAGAGGAGCGAATTCAAGCAAAGGATGAACACAACACAATGAGAATGCATGAGTGAAATAGCATTTGGAACTAACCCTCCAATTTTGAATGCGCCCAAGATGGAAAAGGTTGAATTCATTGGTGAATTCATCACACGCAATTTTCCATGTGTGAATATGACTGCACCGATTTTGAATTCGAAGGGTGTCTTTTGGAGGAAATTGTAATGATGAGAGAATTAGATCAATGTCCAAGTCTTTTGATTATAAAAATGCATTTAAAGATTGTATAATTTAATTATCAAGTACCATTTAATCCATCTCATAATACAATTGGGCAGTCAGATCAATTCAAAAGATATGTGTTTACCTGCAATTGTGGTCACTTACAGTCATCATTCGATCCTTCATATGGTGTGTCATCCAGTTGTCCACATGGCACCTCATATGGTCTTCCAAATGGGACTCCATATGGTACTCCTGTGAAAAATGGAATTTGTTCATTTTGTAATGGATGTTTTTTCCATAGTATTCAGCTTAAACACTTCTGATAGTCATGGTGAACATGAGCAGAGACAGGATAAGAGTGTTCCACTGTTACTTTCTTTTTCATTGTGCTTGCACATTATAACAATATGTTCCTCTATCTCAAGGCATGTAACACAAGTCTATAATTAACAATCTATAAAAAAACTAGTTAAGTGGTTTGTCGAAGAAATGTACAGCAGGTTTATAACACACAATGAATTTATCATTTCAAAAGAAAATAATTGATGGTATAATAACCCATATCATGAAAACAATATACAGAATTTTTTACAAAGATTCTACTTCTTCCTCCCATGGATTATAGATAGGAAGTATTGTCATTTGTCAGTTCATGAAACCCCTCCCCCACTCCTAAGTATTGTGACACCTCACAATCAACAATATAGGAAACCAGTCAATTCTCCCAATAGTCAAATATTTATAGCTTTTTAAGTGTAGAGATAAATTTCACATATCGGTCTGATGAGACAGTTAGAATATGGCCCCACCTATAGGATAGAACATCCTACATATAGTTAAGAAGAGGTAGGAGAGAGAGTTTTAAGTTAGTCTCAAAGTTAGTTCCCAATGGAATATTTATGGAGTTCATTAACCTTAGCTTAACCATACATACTTCTTGTCACCTTTGTCTACAAGTAATTTTGTACATCATGACAAATTTAAGATTTAGGAATTTCTTATTTTTTTGTCATATTATCATCCTCGCTAGGTAGAATGCCCCATTGCCAGCAAGCATGTTCAGTACTCTGATGGGTTTACCTATTCATACCACATGTCAGTACCTATTGTCATCATACCTGTTCAGTATCCCGACGGGTTAGCCTCTTACACCCTCAAAAACTGGACCACCATCTTTTAAGATTTCAATATAAAGATTTCTCTGAGCAAGAAGATGGGGGGACAACTATGAAAAAAAAAATATTTTTTCTTCTATTTTTTTAGATTGGGATGGTAATTATGTTATAGGATGAATCTCCTTTATGTATTCCTTAGATATTTCCTGATGTAAGGGGTACTTAAGCAGACATAGCCTATCTAAAGATATGATATAATCAAGAATTTTTAGTGTGTAGTGGATGACACCATTGGGAAAGAAAAAAAAGTTATCTTTAGGCTCAACTGACACACACCCCCTTCCCTCCAAAGGGATCCTTAACCTCCCGATCTAGGATCTTTCAATATGCTGAGTCAGATCGACTCTTCGAGATCCTGCTTGAACCCAAATAAACTTGTATATGCCCCCTTTTTTTCCTAAGGCACAGGTCCTGTGAAACATGCGGGCTCTCCTCCTTAGCGTTGTTCAAATATCAATGTCGTGGGCGCTAGATTCACTAGATAAACCCCTTCCTTTCACATGACCATGGACTATGACTATGGTCCAGCTCCCTTCGCGACTCCATGCTTCAAATATTTTGCGAGTTACTTCATCCCTTTCACCCAATATTTGAATCGACGAATTCTCTCGGACCAAATCTATGGTCCACATTGTCCTTTGAGATCAATGGCCCTCAACTATTTCAAGCTCCAGGGATTTGGGAATTTCCGAGACACTTCCCCACAGAACCCCTGAAGCACTGAATTGTTGGACTAGAAGATCTCCTACCAAGTGTCCCCTTTTCATGGATGACCCTGATGATTGTTAAATTTGGCAGCATCGACAGTCATTCTCCAATGAGAGGCCATATGGGCCACCCTGAGCCTAGCTAGGGAGATTTGGAGAATCAACCAGTCTTGTGAGGTATTGAAAAAAGAGAAGGGAAACGTACAACCTCTGTGAGTCAAACCAAAAGTTAGGGTGAAGGACATGATATGTAAGTCTAATGCAAAATTTAGGGGGAACGTACAACCTCTGTGAGCATAGACAGTCTAGTGCAAAAGTCATGGGGAACATACAACCTCCGTGAGCATAGACAAACTAGTGAAAAATTCAAGGGGAACATACAACCTCTGTGAGCCTAGTCAAACTTTGTCAGCCATGAGAAAAAGTCAAGGCATCTAGCATAAGTTAGGTTGAATATAAAATTCCTATGAGCTATAAACAAATGATATTCCTAATATTGAAAATGATATAAATGTATTGATCTAGTGCGTTGGCACGTGTAACCTTATCCACCATGAAGATAATTTTAAATTGCCTTGTAAAGAGTCAAGTTGTAACTAAAGTCTCAAGTCTAGTTCTATTTTTGAACTAAAATGTAATGCTGAGTTGTAACTGAAGTATCAAGTCTAGTTCTATTTTCAAACTAAAGTGTAATGTTGAGTTGGAACTGAAGTATCAATTCTAGTTCTATTTTCAAACTAAAGTGTAATTTTGAGTTGTAACTGAAGTCTTAAGTCTAGTTCTATTTTCAAACTAAAGTGTAATGTTGATTTGTAACTGAAGTATCAAGTCTAGTTCTATTTTCGAACTAAAGTATACCAGTCTCAAGTCTAGTTCTATTTTCGAACTAGAGTGTAATGTTGAGTTGTAACTGAAGTATCAAGTCTAGTTCTATTTTCAAACTAAAGTATAATAGTCTCAAGTCTAGTTCTAAGTTCGAACTAAAGTATGAAGATGAGTTATGATTAAAGCATGCAAATAAGTTACTATTTCGATCCATACACTTCTCCTCTTCAACCTATATAAGCAGAGGTCGACCCCTCTCTTCAACACAATTTTGATATGCAGGTTAAGGGTGAATCAATAGAGGCACATATCAGTGATAAAGAGGCATCATACCAAAGAAGCATATCAATGTTGTATACAAAAGAGGCAACATACCAAAGAAGCATATCAGTGTTGTATATCAGCAATAGAGGTTTCATATCAGAGGCGTATATCAGCAATAGAGGTTGCATATCAGAGTCATATATCAGCAGCATATCAGTGATTTATATCAAAAATAGAGGCAGCATATCAGAGGTGTGTTTCAACAAGGTATCTTAGGTCTTTGTCAGGTCAGAGTCATATTGGCAAAATATTTAAGAGGAGAACATTCATGGTGGATATTTGTATGTGATATTACTTTATTAATGCAATAAAGGAATATTGTTTGCTGGGGTTTTCTCCCTGTACAGTGTTTCCCCAGGGTATATGTGTTGTTGGTGTGCATGCTTACTTATCTACATAGTTATTGCTATTAGGTTATGATTTGGTATTGTTGAAGTGTATTACATTGGAATCAAAGTGTTGAACAAAATAAAAGAATTAATCTGCATAAGAAATCAAGCTCCTAATTTAACATGGTATCAGAGCTTAGGGTGTGTTAAACGTGTTGAAGTGTAGTAACAGGTACACACAGATCCAAGCTAGCTTGATTAAGTTTCTAGTGTGAAGTCCATGGCATCCTCCATTTCATTCAAGGCCGAGGATAGGCTTGAAGGAGCTACCAACTTCATTGTGTGGAAGCTTTGGATAACACATATCTTGTAGGAGCATGATCTTGAGCAATATGTGACCACAGTGGTGAAGGAACCCATGAATAATGCAAGAAGAGCAGCCTTCAGGAAGATTCAAGAATAGGCTAAGCGAATCATCTTTGACTCAGTCAAAGACAATGTACTACCTGCAATGACTTCATTAATGACTGCCAAGGACTGTATGGATACCTTGGTGAATATGTATGAGAAACAAGCTCCAAGTCAGAAGAGGGAACTTAAGCACAAGATTAAGTATTTGAATATGGAGAAAGGTGAATCAATGGCATATTTATGTTCTAGGATAGCCCATATCAAAGATCATCTTTTGGTCACAGGGGTGACAGTGGACGATGATGATTTAGTGCAGGCCATGTTTGACGGTCTTCCTTATTCATGGGAGACATTCTTATATAGTGTAAGTGGGAGAGAGATTCATCCCACATTTGAGAGGTTATGGCATGATTGCCTCCAGGAGGAAAGTTGCACAACTACCAGGAGCAAGAAAATGAAAGAAGAACACTCAGCTTTAGCATCAAGATTCAAGGGAAAGAAGAAAGGCACTTTCCAGAAAGGCTTTCAGAGGAATCCAAACACCAAAGGTACATTCAAAGGCAAGAATATTATACATCTAAGATTAAATTCTTTAGTTGTAATAAGTAGGGTCATTTTTCTAATGATTGTTGGTTTAGAAATAAATATCCAAGGAAAGGGAAACATCATGCCTCAACTGATAAGGATGATGAATCCAAAAGAAATCAGAAAAGTCCTTCTAATGAGAAAGAAAATAGAAAAGAATATTACTTGGTTTCTTCCTGATCCGGGGTAGGATCTTTTATGATTATGGTTGAGTTTTAACTTGCATGATTATTTTAACCATTTGAGAAATTAACGAAAGAATGAGGAAAGAAGAGGATTTTATCAGTCAAATAAACATTTGCAGATCTGAAAACAGTAAA
>ML786091.1:397717-419449 GCA_009831015.1 Picea engelmannii | reverse complement strand
ACTCCGTTTGTGATAAAAATTATACCACCGGATTCAGGAAGACGAGCCGGACGTCATGGCGCAGGTTTCGTCGCAATCCGAGCACTTTCATTTTTGAGCATTTTTAAGCCCTATCTGGCTTCTGGATCTGTTTTCAGATCACTTCCTTATCTAGTTTAGTTTTCACGAGGCTGAAAACTCGGTTAGTATACAGTGGTGCATCATAGCACATGACAGGGTACAAGGATATCCTCTTAGATTTTGAGAAAAAATATTTTGCAGAGCATGTTGATCTTGGGGATGACAAATGTTATAAGATAGATAGAGTAGGCTCTATCTACTTCAGATTGGAATCTGGGGCTAGACTTCATGTTGAGGAAGTATTATATGTTTCAGGGCTCAAGAAGAATCTACTATCAGTTGCAACCCTTGAGGAAAAGGGATATTGGGTGATCTTCAAGGACAAGAAGGAACTATTATGGGCTAAAGGTAGTCACTTAAGTATAGCATAATCCATTGGAACTCATAGTGGAGGACTGTACGTTGTGTCGGGACAGTCAGTTCAGGAATTGGCTCATGATGTGACTAGATCCAGCGAGTTATGGCACATAATACTTGGACATCTTCATTACAAATCTCTTCCATATCTATAGAACATGGTATGTGACATGCCCTATATTTCTCTTAGTAAAAATGAAATTTGTAAGGGATGCATGCTAGGTAAAAATATAAAGAAAGCATTTCCTAGTAGTGACAGCAGAGCTTAGGGCATCTTAGATCTGGTTCATTCTGATGTATGTGGTCCCATGTCATCTCCCTCACTCAGTGTGTGTTTGTATTATGTCATTTTTATTGATGATTACTCAAGAAAATGTTGGATATATTTCCTTAAATCTAAAAGTGACACATTTGATAAATTCAAAGAGTATAAAGCCTTTATTGAAAAATCGACAGGTAAACACATCAGAATCCTTAGAACAGATAATGGAGGAGAGTTTGAATCTCTCTAGTTTGAGGATTTCTGCAAGTCAGCAGAAATCAAGAGGTGGTTGACCGTGCCATATAACCCTCAGCAAAATGGAGTTGTTGAGAGGAAAAATAGGACAATTTGTGAGGCAGCGAAAGCAATGATGTTTGACCAAGATCTACCAAATTATCTATGGGAAGCTATCTCCACTGTCGTGTATATTCAAAACATGTGTCCACATTTTATATTGAAGGAAAAGACTCCTGAAGAGGCCTTCTCAGGGATCAAACATGAAGTAGGGAATCTAAGGATATTTGGGTGTCCTGTGTATATTCATGTCCCTAAGGAAAAGAGGACAAAGATGGAACCCTCGAGCAAGAAAGGATTTTTTTTTGGGTACAGTGAGAACTCCAAGGCTTATAGGATTTATATATCAAGTCATAGAAAAATATAGGTAAGAAGATGTTACTGGATAAATCGGTAAATGCAGACATAAACTAATCTCCCTAGATCCACCTAGATCTAGAACAAAACAAGATAGGACATGGCGCTTTCCCTAAGTTACAATCATTTATCTTAATACCAAAGAAGGAATTGATGAATTACCTTTGAGATCACTTCCTTATGTCTTTGTTGTTCCTGCTTCACTCCAGTGCTCTTGTGAAATCAGATCTGCAATGACACAAACCGACCAAAGTGAAAGAAATAATGATATATTCAATGAAAACTTAAACATGTGATCAAGGAGTCATGTAATAAAATGAGAATAATTTTATGGGAAAGAAACATGCCACTGTATTATATTTAGTAAAAGTGGAAGATACAACCGAATTGCCTTGATGTCACAAGTTCCCTTTCAGTGGTCCTTTGTTCCAACACACACATATACTTGCTCTGAAATTTTCATGTAGATGATCCACAAAGGCTTGATGGACAAATGGAGACCTCAAGCATCAACTGAGACAATATCCTTCACACAATCTCCAACCTATTCTTTCAGAAATTATTTGCTCAATATTGCTTAACCTTTTCCATAAGAAGCCTATCATTATATAGGAGAAAGTGAAGTGTTTCAAAGAGATGAGGATGATCCCACCAAATTAGAGAATCCAGTAGGATCGTAACCATATGGACACCACCTCGCATTCTAGAAGATTCCTCTTCTAGAAACTTCATGAAACTCTTTCTTCTTTTAGCTTTCAAATGCTGCCACACCCTGCCTATATAGCAGCCTACAGAAACCCCGCAAGGAGGCTATAGAGCAGCCTGTGGAAATCATCAATTTCCACAATGTGTACCATATGCATCCTGTGGAAATCATGGATTTCTGCACTGTGTACCATATGCAACCTATGGCGTCCTTCCAAAAAGACATCTTGTAGAGGAAGAAAATAGTCACTTTTCTCAGGAAAAAGATCATTTTGAGAGCCTAACCACATGCTTGTAAATTCATCATCAGGGTGACCAAAATAATGTGTAATAGAATGCCCCCCAAAGTATGAGGTTGGAACTTGTGACAACCAAAATACTTTGTAAAATATGTATGTGTGTCGGGAACAAATAATGCACCAATCGGGAACCTACAAACAATCAAGCATCTGCACAAAATTATACCATGTATGAAGTAGGAATTCCCATGTTCAGACTACAAATTATTTAACTCATAAATGTAAGTCATGGCCACCAATTATACACTATGGATCCATGTAATCGAAATTATACATAGACACGAAGAATACATTGTGGATCTATGTACTAGAAAACTTGGATGCAAACATAGCCACGAGACATACAAAGTGGATCTATGTGTCAATACAAATCATCAATATCTCATCGCAACCTGGACCATGAATGATGAGATCTAGGGTCTTCAATATCGTTGTCCATAAGTACGAATCTAGCAATGTGATTACAGGTGTTGTATTCGAACATGGTTAGAAACCACTTCATTATTGGTCATTAATGAAGACCATTAACAAGTGCGAGGGAAATCACCATTGATGTCAATGATTCCCAAGGTACCATAGTAAAATCCAACGAATGTGAATAAATGAGCCAAAGTCAAACACTCAATGGAATCTCTTGATCATGGAATAATGATGTGAATCCACTGTCAAGAGCAAAGCAACCTTCCTTTGAGGCATGTAGGCTCTAAGGTACTAAATGATTTCTAGGTCTCATTCCTGGATAATGAGTTGAAGTCGACAGGAAAAGACACGTCACAGGAGGGCCTTGATGTATCCCCCCATCAATGAAAAATTTAGGACAGAGAAAAATATGAATATGATTTGAAACTGACACAGGGAAGGCCGACATGGAAGGAATTGACAATTGCAGATGGTCGACTCAAAAGAGGGCTTATTCGGACTACTCTTGAACATATGGATGACATGACAATATTCTTGGCAACATTGATTCAAAGACGACCCAAGATATAAACTTGCATAAATTCAGACGAGAGACAAATGGATTTCCTAACCTGGATGCAAATGATGAAAAGGGGGTGTCATGTTCAAGAGCGACGCTTTGCTGCCACTAACACAAATATAGAGACACATTTCTTTCCCAAATTTTCCCCCACCATTTCTAGTGAGTACCTCTTTATTTTTACACAAGCTTGAGGAAGATAACATATGCTTGTAATGTAAGCTCATCCTTCGGACGAGTCCCTTGGAGTATATTTAAAGAACCCTAAGAAGGAGTGGTTCAGTCCCATGTGGGTCTTTCGATGTTTGTTTAATGAGTCCAAAGATAGAAAACTCAGGGGTTTTTCATGTTTATAGAGTCTGAAAAACACTTAAAGAGAAATCTCTCAGTTCCTTTTTCGTAAAATAGTTCGACGAGACCAAAAAAGTGATAAACTACCGCCCATTGAACGTTTTATTCAAATACTTTTATGAGCGTGAACAAAACAAGATCACTCGACAATCTTTTCATTTTTATGGAGTGTGAAAAGAGATTAAAGGATACTCTATGGGTTTCACTTTTTGTGTTACCATGACAAGAATGGAAAAATGACAAAAGTATACTCAGTTGTGTTCTCATCGATTTTCGAGCATGAGAACGAACAAAGAGTGAGCTCAAGGTTTTCCTGAAAAACCCTAAAAAGTATGTAACAAAAAAAGCGAATCAAGAAAAACATCCATGTTGAATTGTTCAGGACCGTAGTCTTTCCATCTGTGAAAAAAAAAAGATTTACGAGGTCATTATCTCTTTAGGTTATGATAAAATGCATTTAAATAATATAAAATATTATTAGAAAAAGAAAAAAGTGGAATAAATAGGGGTAAAACCTCTTCTTACCATTTCATTTGCATTTTATTCAAAACTTGCCTAGAAACCCTGTTTTTACCTCATACTTTGGTTGTCGATTGTGAGAAGCACAGGTGACCATTCAGCAAAAGGCCTCCGTCAACACAATAAGCTCTTCATCCTCTTCTTTTTCAATGGATTGAAATTCATTTATTTTGGTTAAAAAGTGGTTTTTGGATGAGGTTTTGGGTTGGTAGGCACGTGCTGGGGCCGCCACAAGTGACTAGTATAGAGACCTACGAAAATCAATGATTTCCACAGGTACCCTATGGCTCACCTACATAAACCCTGCACTATACTAAAAATTCATCTGCGGCGGCCGAAAACCCGAAAAATTATTTATGCGTTTGACCAAAAAGAATTTCAAAAACAACTATTGAAAGTGATAACTTTCTTCTCTCATCTCCATGCAAGTATTTGATTGCCAAAATTTTGGAGTGGAGAGAACAGGAACACAAGGATGATGACTTCATGGCTTTGAATGATCTAGGCACCATCAATTCCCTTCAACAGTGTGGATTGTTAAAATTATTTAAAATCTAGGGCATGAAAGCCCAACTGAGGTTACTAGAGTACTTGGTCCACATGTGGGATGTATACCAGCAGGTGTTTCGTGTGGGTGTGCACATTCTTTCCTTGGATATTGAAGACATTTACTTCTTGATGGGGTTATCTCGTTGTGGAGCACATGTGACCTTAACAGGAGGTTGAGGTGGTGGCTTACTAATGAGCAAGCACATCCATCGGTACTATGAACCTAAGGCAGAGAGGCACAAAGGTAAGGTATCCATCAGAGGTGTTCAATATTTAACTCTTTGGACCATTCTTTTTACCATTGCAAGTATGAAAAGGAGTGCATCTCCGTACATGGCCCTCCAAAGTTATTTTCAGTATGTCATGGAATGCACGTAACCTCGTGTGTTCAACTGGTGCGATGGTGTTCTTCACAGTATGAAGACACAGCTAACCAAAAGCAAGAATGGGGACCTGAAACAATTCGAATATGGATCTATTTTGGTGTATTTATTTCTAGAAAGAGTCCCTCATTTACGCCTACAGGTAGAGTGGGGCATACCAGAGCCACACAATCCAAGAATGAAAAGGTGGTGTGATCTCATGGCTCGGCATGTAGTGGGTCCTATCATCAAATACAACAATTCATTTTTCAACTGGTTGAGGCCTCAGATATTGATGATAGATGATTATGCATATGTCAGTTTGGAATTTCGAGGTGACCCTGATTTGGTTCTACCTGAGGGTTTCCAGTAGGGGGACCTAGGTAAGAAAAACCTTTTGTTTTTATGGTGTTTTTGTGAATTTTATAATATAAGATGTTTTTTATTCTTTGTATCCAATGACTAATCAAAAAAATTGGCCATCCAGATGTAGGGCCACACCGGCCTCGGGGTACGTCCCCTATTCAGAGATGAGGGGAAGCAGTTGTAGTAGCAAGATGGGACGTTGGAAACTATGAGGCAATCAAGCAGAATCTAGAGGGTTTAACACCAGACATCCCAGACATATTGATCAACGAGATTCTGAGGCGTTATCAACGCGATACTGTGGATGTATCTGGTTCACTTAGTTGAATATTTCATAGGGTAGCACGGGTAGTAGTATGCTACTATGAGCAGCATCCATGATGATATTTTGTAGATGCCATGAGCTTCATATTTTGATATTTTGGTCTTTGGACAGAAAACACCTCTTTGTAAAACATTTTTATTGTTATATATATACATGAGGCTTCTACCGTCTTAATTTTCTTTGTATACAACATGTGATGTGTGATTGGGTTTATAAATATCTCAAATGTCTGTCTAACACATAATTAGTTAAAGCATCAGTTAACGTATTTAGACATCTAGGAATGTGTTGATAATCAATATAATCAAAATAACGTTCCAAGAGGCGAATTCATAAATATACCCGTAACAAAGTAGGGCTTCAGATAGTATATATTTTACTTAACTGTAGCACTACTAGCTTTGAATCAAGTCATACAACGAGATGGAGAATCCCAAGTGAAATAACAGTGGTCAACAATTCGATGACTGCGCTATATTCTGCGATATTATTGGTTGCACGACCAAGGAAAACACCTTGGAGACTGATAAGTTCATTTGTAGGTGCATAGATTTCCCAAGTAGAAAAATCTACATTATGAGTACTACGAATAGCACCATCGACGAAGCCAATATAGGGTAGTGAATACACCGACATATGGAAACCAAGCACAACGTAAGGTAAGCAGTTGAGGGTCGAAACCAAATAACGAAAAGCACACAAAAGTAGCACACAAGAGTATGATACAGTAAAAATATAAGCACTCATGCAAAGATGGTATAAGCATAGTACTTCTTCAAGTAAAGCCCATTTCTGGGTTCACTCAAAGAAATGCCATCATAATCCACTAGCTCGTAGGCTCCCTTCTCTAACACGTTTTTAACGATATAAGGACCTCGCCACATAGCTTCAAATTTTTCGGCTCCTAGTAGATCACAGTCTTGTTCATAGAGGAGAACTAGATCACCCTCAGAGAAAACATGTGGCTTGAAATGCTTGTCATATTGGGCTTTCACGCATTTCTTCTGGGTTTCAATAACTAGGGTGGCATCACGACAGGTCTCATCTAATTGCATAAGATACAATAGACGTTCCTCCTTGGCAGAGGTATTTGGGAGAAGTTCAACAGCTAGCTTCAACGATGGTATCTCACATTCAATCAGGAGGACGACTTCAATGCGATACACTAGTTGAAAATGGGTAAACCCTGTAGAAGACTTTACGGATGTTCGATAGGCCCATAGTGCTGAAAACAACATCATGTGCCAACTTGTCTTATGGATTCCTATTATCCGTCGAAGCATGGTGATAAGAAATTTATTTATTGCTTCAACTTGGCCATTGGCTTGTGGATAGTAGGGGGTTGAGTTTTCATGCCGAAGACCCAACTTCTCAGTAAGCTCAAACATCATAATTTTTTTAAAATGGATACCATGATCAATAATGATATCTTGCGGGATTCTGAATCGAGTAATAATATGATTGAATATGAATAGGGCTGCATTTTTTCCGGTGTTGTTGAATGTAGGCATCGCCTCGACCCATTTCATGAAATAATCCACAGCTACGATAATGTATCTATGCCCCCCGGCCGAGTGAGGGTTACATGTCATGAAATCAATACCCCATTTTGTGAAAGTTCCGACGGAAACTATAGGGTGTAAGGGAGAAGGATGTGATCTTATTTTGTTGTTGTATGTTTGACAAGAATGCAATTTTTGGATGGAAATAATACAGTCTTTGAATAAAGAAGTCCAAAAATACCCTACTCGTAATATCTTTTGGGCAATAGCATACACAAACATGTGACCACCACATGCTCAAAAATGGCAGTCATTCAATGCTTTCTCAGCCTCATCATAGGTGAGACATCATCAAAAAGCAGAGTCAACTCCATGGTGATAAAGAGTCTCACGAGGATAATATATTGTCAGGCCTAGTAACGTATATGACAATGGTCGGTGCTAGAAATATCAGGCCGAAAAGTATGAGTCTGGAGATTGATAACGATATCTCTATACCAAAGGTCATCGGAACTAATCAGAAAAAGGGATTCATCAGGTATAGAATCATCTGCTACATTTTTTCTCTCAGTGCAGGGAAGGTCACATATCAGTTCGACAAACACAAAGGATTTCTTAGACTTAGTGCATTAAAACTCTAAGTCAAACTCCTAGAGAATTACTATCCATTTGGAGTATTTTCCCCCTAGCAATTGGCGTGTGAGAAAATGTCGCATAGGGTTGCAATCAGAAATCACAGTGGTCTTGCAGAATAGAATATAGTGACAGAAACGTTGGATAGCTTGAACTGTTGCCAAGGCCAGTTTTCCAACATGTAAGTATTTGGTTTTGGTGGTCGTGAGACTCTGACTCAAATAATAAATTACATGTTCATCATGTGAATCATCTTCTTGGACTAGAACCATGTCAATGGTAGAGTCCGAAGCAACGAGATAAAGGAAATAATATCGACTATAATTGGGTGGGAAAAGTAGTGGGGTATGGGTTACAGTCAGTTTCAAAGCTTCTAAGGCTTTGTTGGAAGTGGTGTCCCATATGAACTCAGAACCTTTCTTCATCAGTCGAGTAAATCCAAGTGTTAATTTAGCATAGTTTGGGATGAAATGACGTAAAAAAAATTCCCTCCCTTACAAACTTTGAAGCTAGCAGAGTGAGGCAGGAGGAGGGAGATTGAGGATAGCCTCAAACTTCAAAGGATCTACCCTGATCCCCTGACATGATACAATAAATCCTAGAAGTCAACCGGATTCCACACAAAAAACACATTTGTGTGGGTTTAATCGTATACGATAGAACCGACAACGAAGGAAAATGGCTCGGAGATGTGTCGAATGGTCACTATGACACATGGAATGTGATGGCAGTTCATCCAGATATGGTTGTACAATGTGATTGATATCATGGAAGGTGTAATACATGGCACGTTGAAAATTCACACCAGCATTCTTTAAACCGAAGGGGAGTTTCCAGTAGGAAAATGCCCCAAGGACAAATGAAAGTAGTTATGTGTTGATCTGCAGGCAAGATATTGATCTGATTATACATGGACAAATCATCCGTCAAATAGAAGATTTCACTCCCAGCACAATCGTCGACGATCTGGTCAACAAAGGGGGTGGGAAACTTGTCCTTAGGACAAGCTTTGTTGATATCCCTATAATCAACGCAGACACGGATCATTCCTTGTTTCTTGTTAACCGAAACTAGATTGCATACCCAATTAGTTAAAGCCACGGGATAAATAAAACCAGCTTTAAGAAGTTTCTCGACTTCAAGCTTGATAGAAGCTACTTTGCGAGGTTGGACCGAGAAAATTCTCTGTCTAATGGGTTTAGCGACCGAGTAAGTCTTAATATCGTGTACAACAATATCGGTGTCAATACCCGGCATCTCTTCATAGCTCCATGTGAAGACGTAACGAAACTCTTGGAAGAGGGATTTATAAGTGACAACCTCATCAGTGGAACATGAAGCTCCGATGTGAACATTTTCAACAACTCCAGGTTAAATGGATATGTCAAGGGGGATGGTGGGCAAAATATTACTTAATTTCCCTTCATATAACACATCATGTGTGGACTCAAGAATGGAAGAAATAAAAACAATGGTTAATGGATTCGAGATCCGTCGGTAACTCTCGATGGTGTGTTGTTCGAGGAAGAGAATGGAACAATGATTTCCATCATCCCAAGGGGTTTCTTCCATAGAAATAACTGACATAATCATCTCATCCATGATAAAAATCATGTGAAACGGATCTGGAGATGAATCACCAAGAGAGGGAGTAGGAAGGGTTATCGATTGAATGGCTTGATAGGCAGATTCAATCGGCTTTAACGGAATTTGGTTGCCATAGTGAAGATAATCACCAAAGTCAGGTACTATCCATGGGTCATAGGACACGGGGGCTTCATGAACAGAGGTAGAAATCATGTTGATCGAGGTGACCAAAGGAGGTGGAATATCGGGTGGTGGGATTGGGAAAGTACCCATCAAAGTTGAGTCTTTTAATAGACCCACATCAATATTATCGTACCCAAAGGGGTGTCTTTGAAATGAAGGGTACATTTCTAGTACGAGCATCAAAGTTAAAAAAGGCTAGTTGATCTACTGTAACAACTTTTCCCTGGTGTGGAAAACGTAAGACACGAAAAAGAGTAGATACAATTGCATGCATGGAATCAATCCAGCTACGGCCAAGTAATAGGTTGTAATCAAGAGGTGCATCAAAGACTTCAACTTCAATGTTGACTGATTTTCCTTCTAACCAACGAGGTAAGTACACCATAGGGTTTAAATCCAGAGACATTGAAATCCTTAAGAGTGTTGTGTGATTCTGTAAGAGAAGGAGAGCCAATGGATTTCCAAAAAGTGATTGACATAACGCATGTCGAGGCACCTTCGTCAACAACGGTTCGACAGATGTTCTTGTTTTCGACAACGACTTAGATTTGAAATGCTAGCTAAGGGGGCAGCCTTGGAATGTGATCTTCCAAGTCAAATATTATCAAATTCATGTCTATAGGATTGATTCCACCTATGGATTTTAACAATTCCTTCCATTGAGTGGGACAACTTTAAAGGACCTCGAGAGATGACACCGCAGAGGTTGCTTGTGCAAGGTCTTCTACAATGCTATAGTTTTGAGTAGCACGCACATGAGGATTGAAGGTAGACTTTCAAACCACACCCTTGGGAGGAGGGCGAAGGACCATGTCGGGCTCGGTTGTTTGAGATGAAGAGGACCTTTAGGAGGTGGAATCGAAGGAGGTGGTTGAACCAATGAAGGTGGGGTATCATCAGCTTTATCCTTAGAAGGAGAGTAATCTTTGTCTTGAGTAGTAAGTGCGATGTCATTCTTCTTAGAATCACCAATGCACATAAGGACATAGGAAGTAATGGAAAAAGAGGGTTGGTCATGAATGACCAATTGAGCCTGCTATTGAGAAGGGAAGGGTTGGGACAAAACGATAGGTGTAGGAGGTTTTGTGGTTCCTTGAAGGAATTTTGTGACCTCAGCACATCTTGGAAAGTATTTCGTGTAGTGATCATCACCACAGATAAGGACAGGATAGCAAGGTTTGCATTTTTCCTTATCATCAGCAGGAGGTGTCTTGGTCTTGTCAGATTGTGGGTTGTTATTTTTATCCTCCTTATTCCTACCCTTCCCTTTTTTAGATTTATTCTTACCGATAGGGTTATATTGAACAGCATTCACTTTCGAAGTTTTATCGGTAGGAGGAGTAGGAGTCGAATCAGTTTGAACATTAGAAGCATGGGATTTGGGATTGGTGTGAGAGGCATGTGCAGATTGAGGTTGAGCATGGAAATTACCTATCACACCATCAGCAGCATGAGAATTTTTCGGGGTTGTTGAGTTGGTCATGGTAGAAGGGCGAGGACTGTCAGGGAGTAGGTCGTAAAGAGTCCCCGTTTATGAATAAACGAGGTCTAGGTACTGAGCACAATTAATCGCCTACTCTTCAGTGACAATGCCACCCATAGAAATATCATGCGATATTTCATTGATGAATGGCTTAGTGAACCATTCAGCCAATAAATGGTCAAGAAGGTCTAGTTTGATCAAGTGTCTCCTGCGTCTCCACTCATGAATATGATCAGAAATGTGGGTGGTAGTGGACTGTTTAAAGGAACTCAAAATCTCGGTTATTGTCTCGTAGTGGATAGGTAGTTGGTAATGGGTAAGAAAATCCATGGAAAGGGTGTTGAAGTTGTTAAAGAAGCCTCGCGGTAATTCTATATACCACTTTGTGGTCGAACCCATGAGAGTTCATTGAAAGAGACGTAATCGAATGGAGTCATCCATAAAAGAGTTGGATGAACACCAAAGGTGGAAGGTCATTACATTATTATTTGGATCTTGTCCTAGTTTACCATCGAACTTAGGAATGTTTGATGGTAATTTGGCCGGTATGACAAACCAATGAGGAGAATGATGGATAGGATCATTCAAAATTCTAAACAAATCAGGTAGGTCCAAAGTGGCCAAAAAGGGAAGTTTTTTGTTCACATGAGGATACTGGTGACTTTGAGGAGGTATTCCTTTCAGTATACCAGTAGGACCATAAGAAATATGCATGTACATGGATTTTCCTAATATATTCGGCCGAGGATATGGAGGCATGTAGCCCATAGGGTTGGGTTGATTAGAGATATTCCCTTGAAAAGGGACACTAGACTGAACATAAGGACCCTAAGTGGGATTCAAGGAACCTGGATATGGTTGACCGTAATTAGGGGGTACAAAAACGTTAGCTTGAGAAGGTTTCCCCCCAGCATGAGATTTTCCTCCAGCAGAAATATGATAACCAGAAGTGAACAAGTGATCAGTGCTTCCAATTGGATTGGAACCACTAGGGCCAGATCCAATGTGAAGAGGTGGATGGGACCCTCCAGAGAGGACCTAGGAAGATATGGGAACATAACTGATAGTATTGTTATGCCCAAGTGGAACTCTAGATGGAACTTGGGTAGGGATAGTAGTGGAAGTGTTTAAAGCATTATACCCAAGACAAAGAGAAGGGATAGGTCTAGACGAGCGAGGTGTACCAATGGGAGGCTGGTTAACCACCATGCTCCCGGTAGGAATAGTCATAGTATGAGGGACCATATTGGGCCATATGGAGAGGAATGGTCGAGTTAGGACCAGCAGATTATGTGTCTGAACCAATGAATAGATAGCATGTGGTACTAGCAAAGTGATCTAGAGGTATCGTGTAAGTAACAGACATTTCAGGCAATTCAAGGATGGCAGGTATATCTGATCCTGCCCCTGAACCGTAAAGGTCCCGCACCATGCGAGATGGGATTCTAAATATCTCAGTAGTCCAGAAGGGATCATCGGATCCTATACCTAAAAGGGGTATGATTGGTATTCCATAGGTGTCAGCAACAAGTTCTTCAGATGAATTTAGTCAGAGAATGTGTCTCTCGTGTCCAGGAGGAATGTGGAAAGCTTCTAGAGAATCGGAAACAATTTAGAAACTTTCCAAAGAGGTAGAATATTCCTATTGTGAAGTTATAGTGTCCTAGACCTCACTCTGTTGAGGAGAGCCTTCCGATGAATGGGGGGGTAGAGGGGTAGAATATCCCATGTCTTTCGGGGGAAGTCCCTATACCCTGTGCGAATGGCGTGGAGGGTCTATGCTGGCGGAACCAAAAATTTTGCGGAAAAAATCTATGCCCAACTATGAAAAAAAACAACACTCGCTAATAAAATCTAAATATCAAACCAGACAAACACACCTTCTTATTATGAAGTCACTAGTTGGTGATGAAATCCAACATCGCGAAATCAAGACAAGAAGGGGTTTGGCTAGGGTGCAAAAGTTACATTGATGACCTGCTTAACGAACTTACACCCTGCTGCAAGCTCCCACACATAATCATGGGTATACCCTCCAAGGAGCCCGAGTGAGTCTGGACAACATCAATTCCAGGTACCAAGAAGACCCTAAGAAGATAGGCTACTAAGGTTATCACAAACAACAATGATTCCTAGGGAAACAGTCGACAGTCTGATCCACGTGCAAAGGCAAGGTATCTAACCCGAAATAAACTTGAGAGGCTTCCACTCATCATTGTGGGTATACCTTCAAGCGACCCCCATAATATGTGCAATCTCTACACCAAGACAAACAAAGCAGGGTGAGTAACTCTGTCAGTCCCAATGCAACCTTAGGTTTGACCCTTGTGTGAGAAGGGCTTCCCAGAACAAAATGTTGCAAATGGATTTGAACACTCCCTATCACAATATTCTATTGTGTGTTTTGTTCTTTGGAGAGTGTGTCTCATAGCCTATTCCAAATCTCCAACCTAGCTAATGTTGGTGTAAAAGATCCCTAGAAAATAAAATTTGCTCGTTAAATTTTAGATTACACAATATTTTATAGGTCGTTGTTTACTCAAAAGGTAAAAATGGAGATGAAACCAATGTTGTGAGAGACTTTGACCCAACAATGTGCACATAGATATGAATGATGAAATTTTTCGTTCAATGAATTCTATCTACAGTAGGGAAAAAGTATTCTTCTGAAATAATGAGAACTATGAGATACGATTCTTTTTCTTTGAATGAAACGTCAAACAATCATGAACAATGTAATTTCTCTATTTGTTCTCTTTCAATTTTTTGAATGCAACTATTTTCTTTATGAATGATTACATAAAATAATGAAAGCCTTTAATTTTCCTTTCGAAAACCAAAATAGATATGGAATGAAGAAAGGACAACAATTGACAAAAATAATATACTCAACAAGCACCCAAATCAAACTTTCAATGAAGATAAAAATAAACGATGACAAGAAAGTGTTTCGTCAAATGTAAATGCAGAATGACTTTCCAGTCAACAAGCAATCCATAACTTCAAATCCAATCAAAAAAAAAATTAATCGAACAAGCACTCAGATACAAAATCAGAGATTATACCCTTGTTGTTAAAAATCAAAAATAAAAACTGGAAAAATGACTAAGAGAGGTATTCAATCTCTAAAAACCAATCAACAACAAGTTAAACATCCAGAAAACAGTCAAATGTTGGCATACAAAGTTCCTCAAATCTGATTAAAGAAAAATTGGGTATCAACAGAGGCTAAAACCCAACTCAAAAAATTCCACAGGTGTCGCCACAGCCCAATAGAATATTACATTGCGGAAATCAAGAGTTTTCGCAGGCCAGAAACAGATAGGGTGCAAAAAGTTCACACTGAAGAAAATAGCTAGTGTGCGGAAATCAAAGGTTTCCACAGGCTGTGTATAAGGTATAGTGTGGAAGTGTTTGTAAACTAAGAAATTTTGAGAAAAGGGTAAAGGATCCAAGTGGAATTTCAAACATAGAGAACCTGAATAGATCTCCCACAGACTCAGAGACTGAATTCAAGTAAAAAGAGTAGGCTAAAATAAAATGGCCAAAAAAAAACCACAATCAAGTCGTATCCCTAGTGGATTCGCTAATTTTGTTACTGGATAAATATGTAAATGAGGACATAAACTAATCTCCCTAGATCCACTTGGATCTAGAAAAAACAAGACAGGACATGGCGCTTTCCCTAAGTTACAATCATTGATCTTACTACCAAAGAAGGAATTGATGACTTACCTTTGAGATCGCTTCCTTATATCTTTGTTGTTCCTTCTTCTCTCTAGTGTTCTTGTGAAATCAGATCTGCAATGACACAAACCGACCAAAGTGAAATCAATAATGATAGATTCAATGAAAACTTAAACATGTGATCAAGGAGTCATGTAATAAAATGAGAATAATTTTATGGGAAAGAAACATTCCACTGTATTATATTGAGTAAAAGTGGAAGATACAACCAAATTGCCTTGATTTCGCAACTTACCTTTCAGTGGTCCTTTGTTCCAACACACACATATACTTGCTCTGAAATTTGCATGAAGATGATCCACAAAGTCTTGATGGACAAATGGAGACCTCAAGCATCAACTGAGACAATATCCTTCACACAATATCTAGCCTATTCTTTCACAATTCTTTGCTCAATATTGCTTAACCTTGCTTAACCTTTTCCATAAGAAGCCTATCATTATATAGGAGAAGGTGAAGTGGTTCAAAGAGATGAGGATGATCCCACCAGATCACAGAATCTAGTAGGATCGTAACCATACGAATGCCACCTCCCATTCCAGAAGATTCCTCTTCTAGAAACTTCATGAACCTCTTTCTTATTTTATCTTTCAAATTTCGTCGCACCCTGCCTATATAGAAGCCTATGGAAGCCCCTTGAGCTAGCTATAGAGCAGCTTGCAAAAATCAAGGATTTATGCACTATGTACCATATGCAGCCTACGACGTCCTTCCAAAACGCAGTCTTGTAGAGGAAGAAAATAGTCACTTTTCTCAAGAAAAAGATCATTTTGAGAGCCTAACCACATGCTTGTAAAGTCATCATCGGAGTGACCAAAATAATGTGTAACATCAAAGATGTGACTTTCCATGAGGAAGTCACATTTAATAAATCCAGAGAGCTTCAGCAAGAATCAGAAGTAGTTCAGCCAGCTTCACCCTCTTCTAAAAATGAAGAGTCATATTTTCAGAGGGAGGAACCTCGTGAAGGGCCAATTAATGAGCCCCTAGAACCTACTAAAGTGTTAGAAATAACTCTTGAAGAACCTCGATCCAAAAGGAAGCCAGGGTGGCTTAAAGAAATAGTGCGAGAAGTAGAAAGGATAGGTTCTCCCAAAGGAACTTTCAGGGAAAGGAAGAGGCCTCATAGGTTTGGAGGTTATGTTTCATTGATGAGAAACATTAGTGATGTTGAACCTTCTTCATTTGAAGAAGTATATAAATTACACGTATGGAAGGATTCCATGCTTGAGGAATATAGGTCTATTATAAATAATAATGTTTGGGACATTGTGTCGAGGCCAAAAGACAAATCAGTAGTTTTTTCCAAATGGATCTATAAGATCAAACATGCAGCTGATGGAAGTGTGGAAAATTTCAAAGCAATATTTGTAGCTAGAGGCTTCACTTAGAAAGGAGGAAGAGACGTTTTCCCCTGTATCCAGGTATACCTCCATTCGAACTATTATTGCTTTAGCTCCATTCTTGGTTGGAAACTACATCAGATGGATGTAAAAATAGCATTCTTGAATGGAAAGATTGAATAGGAGGTCTTTGTGGAACAACTAGATGGTTTTGTATTGCATAATAAAGGCACTCGTGTATGCAATCTAAGGAAGGCCTTGTATGGTCTTAAGAAGGCTCCCGGATTTTGGTATGACAGGATTGATGGCTTTCTTAAAAGCCTGGGATTTCAAAAAAGTGATGTTGATGAAAATCTGTACTTCAAGGTAAGAGGTAACCAACCTGTTATACTAATCATGTATGTTGATGATCTCTTTCTAACAGGATATTAATGGCTAATAGCCTAGTGTAAGAGGGAGATAACCTCAAAATTCAAGATGAAAGACTTAGGCTTGATGCATTAATTCATAGGATTGGAAGTATGGCAAAGACAGGGCGAGATATTTCTGGCACAAGGAAAATACATAGTGGATGTACTAAAGAGGTTTGGTATGATGGATTGCAAATCCATGTCTACTCCAATGATTACCAACCTAAGGAAGCTCCATGATTATGATACAGGTTCAAATTTGGTGGATCCCACCATGTATAGGCAGTTGATTGGATCATTGATGTACATGATCCACACTAGGCCAGATATATGCTATGCAGTGATTGCAATGAGTCAATTCATGATTGAACTGAGACAGAGACACTGGGTGGCAGCAAAGCACATCTTGAGATATCTCATAGGTACCATTACATATGGTTTGAGATATACATCCAATGGTGGTTTATTTTTGCATGGGTATGTTGATGTTGACTGGGCAGGAAGCTTAGTGGATCAGAAGAGTACTTCCAAATACTTCTTCAGTTTAGGATCTACAATGATCTCTTGGTCAAGCTAGAAGCAGGGATCCATTGCAGAGAGTACAACAAAGGCTGAGTACATCGCAGCAAGTGATGCTAGCAAGGAAGCAGTATGGCTCAGAAAATTGATTTTTGGGTTGTTTGGTGACAAGATCGAGATGACAGTGGTTCACTATGATAATCAAAGTTGCATAAAATTGACAAAGAACTTGGTATTTCACGATAAGTCAAAAAATAATGACATGAGGTACCACTACATATGAGACTTGGTTCAGAGAAAAACTGTAAATTTATAGTACATAGCCACAAGCGAGCAGGTAGTTGATATCCTAACCAAGCCTCTAACCTTGAGACAGTTTGTGCATCTAAGAGGAAAGCTTGGTGTGGCTGAGAATGACTCCCTCTCTGAGAGGGAGTGTTAAATTTGGCAACATCAACAGTCATTCTCTAATGAGAGGCCATATGGGCCACCCTGAGGCTAGCTAGGGAGATTTGGAGAATCAACCAGTCTTGTGAGGTATTGAAAAAAGCCAAGGGGAACGTACAATCTCTGTGATTCAAACCAAAAGTTAGGACAAATAAGATACTATGTGAGTCTAATGCAAAATTCAGGGGGAACGTACAACCTCTGTGAGCATAGAAAGTCTATTGCAAATGTTAGGGGGAACGTACAACCTCTGTGAGCATAGAAAGACTAGTGAAAATGTCAGGGGGAACGTACAACCTCTATGATCCTAGTCAAACCTTATGAGCCATGAGAAAAAGTCAAAGAATCTAGAAAAATTTAGGTTGAATATAAAATTCCTATGAGCTAGAAACAAATGATATTCCTAATATTGCAAATAATATAAATGTATTGATCGAGTGCATTGGCACATGTAACATTATCCACCATGAAGAGAATTTTGAATTTCCTTGTAAAGAGTCAAGTTGTAACTGAAGTCTCAAGTCTAGTTCTATTTTTGAACTAAAGTGTAATGATGAGTTGTAACTGAAGTATCAAGTCTAGTTCTATTTTTGAACTAAAGTGTAATGCTGAGTTGCAACTGAAGTATCAAGTCTATTTACATTTTCGAACTAAAGTGTAATGCTAATATGTAACTGAAGTCTTAAGTCTAGTTCTATTTTCGAACTAAAGTGTAATGTTGAGTTGTAACTGAAGTCTCAAGTCTAGTTCTATTTTCTAACTAAAGTATACCAGTCTCAAGTCTAGTTCTATTTTCGAACTAAAGTGTAATGTTGAGTTGTAACTGAAGTCTCAAGTCTAGTTCTATTTTCGAACTAAAGTATACCAATCTCAAGTCTATTTCTAAGTTCGAACTAAAGTATGAAGTTGAGTTATGATTAAAGCATGCAAACAAGTTACTATGTCGAGCCATACACTTTTCCTCTTCATCCTATATAAGCCGAGGTCGACCCCTATCTTCAACACAGTTTTGAAATGCAAGTTAAGGGTGAAGCAATAGAGGTGCATATCAGTGATAAAGAGGAAGCATACCAAAGAATCATATCAGTGATGCATACAAAAGAGGCAGCATACCAAATAAGAATATCAGTGTTGTATATCAGCAATAGAGGTTGCATATCAAAGGCATATATCAGTAGCATATCAGTGATGTATATCAACAATAGAGGAAGCATATCAGAGGTGTATGTCAGTAAGGTATCTTAGGTCTTTGTAAGGTCAGAGTGATCTTGGCAAGATATTTAAGAGCAGAACATTCATGGTGGATATTTGTAAGTGATATTACATTAATAATACAATAAAGGAATATCCTTTGCTAGGGTTTTTCTCCTTGTACAAGGTTTCCCCAGGGTATATGTGTTCTTGATGTGCATGCTTATGTATCTACATACTTATTTCTATTTGGTTATGATTTGGTATTTTTGAAGTGTATTAAGCTGGAATCAAAGTGTTGAAGAAAATAAAAGAATTAATCTGCATAAGAAATCAAGCTCCTAATTTAACAATGACCTCGCAACTTTAGACTTCGCGAGTCTTCACTTCTCCTACCTCTGGATTTCTCGATTAGCGAATTAGTGAAGCATTGATCTAATGCCATGTGTCCTATCTCAATGGACGACCAAGATTTCTTCGACTCCCAGCTCTTTGAGTGTTCTCCTCCTTCCCTTTTCTATGAAGGTTTCTTCCTCCAAAGTATGTGGATCTCTGCCACATGCCCTTTCCATCACCGACGACTAGGATGACTTCTCTCTTCATGAATTTAGATAGAAATAGTGTTTTCTCCATGCAATTTCTTCGAATCTCTTCCTACGAACTCTCAGATATTTTGCCACCTATCAACCTTGATGATGGACAGTCCCGGTTGGTTTTGAGACTTCGAGACTTTTGTTATCGCTCTCTCCTGTGCACTTAAAATCGTTTAAGTCTTGTGCACTTAATTCTGGATCCAACGATTGTGGGTCCTTCTCACCCAGATCCGACATATGGGATCTTTTCTCCTCCTACGCACTCTTTTGGGTGTCTAGACGTGAATTCCAACGGTCCAGATCTCCCCCTTGCTACTGATCTGACGACATGTGTCGCTCCTCCTCCTGAGATTTTGTTAATGGGTTTTAACCTCATCCTAGTGCATAGTTGTACTATGCGTGCAAATTTACATTGTCTCTCCTGAGATGAGAAATCGCTCGGCCTTCTAAGAGACTCAACCTAGGGCTTTAAACTTGCATGCAAATCATGACCCTTCTTAAGCTTACTTTTAACCTTCTACCCAAATCTAAAACCCTTTTTTTCAGGCAAACATGAGAAGAATCAACTAACCTTTTTATCGACGGTTGAAGTAGATCCTCCGTTGAGCTTGTATCTCCTTGTTGTTGCTGCTCCTTCCACAAAGCGATCCTGCAATCAAGACAAAACTACACATGCATGCTACTGATCTACTAGAGGGTTAGAGATTAAACGCAAATCAAATAACATAGATAAGACTCATGTATTTGGGACGGGAAAAGCATATTTTTATTAATCTCAATATGAATCAACTTACAATGATTTCAGAGACCGGCCATCGTTCATAAATCCTAATCCTGGGCTCCTCCTCTTCTTTGTCCTCTAACTGCTTTGCTTGAATTCTCCTAAAGCTTGAGGAAAGGCTAAAGGGTTGGGACAAAACGGACTTGGCAATTTGGTAGAGTTTCTTTGCTATGATTTTTCCCCCTTTGAATAGTACCCCTACCCCTCCTTTTATAGGCTATAAGGAGCTACGGTTTTTGGCGAACTCTCGGCCATGCATGGCTAGGAGTTCCAGTTAACTGACAAAAAGCTCTTCATCCCGGCGGAAACTTTCCTGATTTTTTGCTTTGTTAGGTAAACGCGGGCTGTAGTGGGCTAGCCTGTGGTCACCCGCATGCAGTAGAAGACCAGCAAGTGGTCCAATGCGCCCAGTGAGAGTTTAGGGCGCGGGTTGCTTGATTTAAGTGGTTTTTTGAGGTTTTGTTCAGCATGGCTTTGGCTAGGAAGAGGCATGAGTTGGCCTGATGCCAGGTAAGCCTGTGTGGTGCATTTTAGGGTTATAACAGATGCCCCCTAATGTCTGAGGTCAAAAGAGCATCTGATGGCCGAAATACATTACCAATTCTTTACCAATCTGTACTGATATGCTGGATGAGCGAGCCCAGGAATCAGGAATCAGGAGGTGTCGTCTGCAAAAAATATCAAATGTCTCACCGAGGCGGGCATACCCATGCTCAAGATAAATCAGAACCATGGATACCATTCAAATACACTGTAGATCCATGTCAAATAACTATAAAGAGTAGCCGCGAATAATACACAACGGAGCTACATCTCGAAATCAGAAAGATATACATAGGAAGTATCCATCTCTCAGAAGCTGTCTTGGCCTGATGGCTGTACTTCAGAGCTCAAGCAACAACTTTAAAATCTTCACGACTCGGGTAGGAGTGTACTATGAGTGTACGACTGCACTACCCAGAGGTCTTCGACGGCTCGTCGGTTACGGACTTGATAATCTTGATGATCGGACTGAAGGCTTCATTGATTTCGAACAAAGACTTGATTGGACGTTCAGGATGGCCAGGTATGCGGACAAGAGACATATTGCAGAGTGGACGACTCAGGCTAAGTAACAAACTTCCCTTGGACAATAGCACGACAAGTGATAAGACTCAGGCAACATATCTGTTAATCATAAGTCTACGAAGCAGGAGGCAACGCAAACTCTCCATATTTTTGGAAGAGTAACCAAATGGTGGAGGACACAACTCAATATAGCGAGCAAAGCTTCCTAAGGTCGTACTACATCCCAAAGTTCGATGAATCAAATGGACAGATGTGATTTTATCCAAGGGCAACTCATAATGCTGCCAATAAAGAAAATACTTTTCCCATCCTCTTTTTGGGGTATATTTGATTTTTTTGTTCTTTTTGAATATTTTGAAAAAGAATAAAGGAATATTACGTTACAGTGGAGGAACGAGCA
>ML786091.1:375896-391739 GCA_009831015.1 Picea engelmannii | reverse complement strand
TAGTTTGGGTGGCCTTGGAGAATTTACTCTCCAACCTATTCCAAGGCCCTATTCCTGAGCTAGTGGATGCACCCTACAAACAGAAAAGTCTACTTGATTTTATTTAGCGTTGCTTTTAATGGGATTTTTTAAGTCTCAAGGTGTGGAAGTGAAACTGATGGTGTGTAAAAAGACTTAAATCAAAATGAACAATAAATGTTTAGAAACAAAAACTTTTGATAAAACGCAAAACCAGCAACTTTTCAACAAGAAAGACTTCTTTTTCCTTTTCAGAATTACTAAGATTTTATGCAGTAAATATGAAGAATTTTCACTCAGATCTGCGAGCTACTTATACTTGACACGCACTGCAAAAACTTATGCAAAACAAACTTCTTTCCAAGCTACTGATGCAACAACACAATTCTTAAATCAAGAAGAAAATGACAGAAGATTTTTATTTTATTTTATTGTAAAATACCGCAACAAGGAAAAATGATGACAAGAACAAAACCAAGAGAATAAAAAGAAGACTCTAGCTTAAAGCGCAGATCGCAAAAGAATCAGAGCACAAAATGAAAAAAAGCAATCAAGAAAGCACCAATTCCAACACTTGCCTAAAAACCATAAAACAAATAATTTTTCGCTTTTGTCTTTTCTATCAAAACATCAACTAACCGACGCAGGCTAAGGATAAGATGCCCTAACCTGCTGACTGTGCAGCTCCAGACTCCAAACCCTGAAAGGAGCACTTCTCACCACAGGAGGGGATGACTGCCCCACCCAGGCTGAAAGGCAACCAGACAGACCCGCGACTGTCACTAAGACAGCACGCGGTCAACCGCGTGCTGAGTTATAACAGCTCGCGGGTACCCACGCTCAGAGTTGAATCAGCCCGTGGGTAGGTATAAAATTTGAGAAAAAATCAAGCACAGGTGGCCCAAGCCTGAAAAAGGCCTATGGTATTGACAACCAGGGTCTCCTAAAGGCTTGGATGCTTTCACCTTGACAGAAAAGGAAAATTTCCAAAAAGAAAACAAATGCACAAAACACCCGAAACAATAAGGTAGACTGAAAGCCAGACAGTAAACCAATCAAGACCCAGACAGGATCCAGAAAGCCCCCTGAGAAGATAAAATTATGACAGGGAAGAGGAGACTGCCTCTCGAACTTCCTGAAAGCTACACGCTACTGAAACTACTGCAGCACGCGGGCAAACGCGTGCTGTAGAAAGTTAGGGCGCGGGTCACCCGCGGGCAGGGCTTCTGCAGGCCGTAGGTACCTTTGTGTGTCCCAAGAATAAATGTCAAGCGTCAATCAAGGAAAAATGGTATTGATAACCAGGTTCCCTGCTAGCATTGATCTAACAGACAACAAAATAAACAAAGAAACAGAGACTAAACTTCTTTGAACTACCCAAAAGATCTTTAACCAAATCCGGAAACCCTAAGAGTAAAATATCCCTAGTGGAGTCACCAATTTTTTTGTGGGGTATTCTACCCTACGGACTAGCAAGCTAGGGCTTTAAACTTGCATGCAGATCATGACCCTTCTTAAGCTTACTTTTAACCTTCTACCCAAATCTAAAACCCTTTTTCTCAGGCAAACATGAGAAGAATCAACTAACCTTTTTATCGACGGTTGAAGTAGATCCTCCGTTGAGCTTTTATCTCCTTGCTGTTGCTGCTCCTTCCACAAAGCGATCCTACAATCAAGACAAAACTACACATGCATGCTACTGATCTACTAGAGGGTTAGAGATTAAACGCAAATCAAATAACATAGATAAGACTCATGTATTTGGGACAGGAAAAGAGTCTTTTTATTAATCTCAATATGAATCAACTTACAATGATTTTAGAGACTGGCCATCGTTCCTCGATCTTGATCCTGGGCTCCTCCTCTTCTTTGTCCTCCAACTACTTTGATTGAATTCTCCTAAAGCTTGAGGAAAGGCTAAAGGGTTGGGACAAAATGGACTTGGCAATTTGGCAGAGTTTCTTTGCTATGATTTTTCCCCCTTTGAATAGTACCCCTACCCCTCCTTTTATAGGCTAGAAGGAGCTAGGGTTTTTGGTGAACTCTCGACCATGCATGGCTAGGAGTTCCAGTTAACTGACAAAAAGCTCTTCGTCCCGGCGGAAACTTTCCTGATTTTTTGCTTTGTTAGGTAAACGCGGGTTGTAGTGGGCTAGCCCGCGGTCACCCACGTGCAGTAGAAGACCAGCAAGCGGTCCAACGTGCCCAGTGAGAGGTTAGGGCGCGGGTTGCTTGATTTAAGTGGTTTTTTGAGGTTTTGTTCAGCATGGCTTTGGCTAGGAAGAGGCATGAGTTGGCCTGATGCCAGGTAAGCCTGTGTGGTGCATTTTAGGGTTATAACACCCCCTTGCAACTGATCTGACGACATGTGTCACCCTCCTCCTGAGATTTTGTTAATGGGTTTTAACCTCATCCTAGTGCATAGTTGTACTATGTGTGGAACTTTGCACTGTCTCTCCTGAGATGAGAAATCGCTCGACCTTCCAAGAGACTCAACCCTCTAATTCCTTAGAAGAATTTTGGAGCCCTCCTGGCACACTATACGCTCGACCTCCTAAGCTGGTAAAGTGGAACTACTCTACCACTAGCACACTCCTTGCACTTGACTGGCCTTCAAATGTTTTTCTTTCAATGCTTCATTTGAGTGTTGGCCTAGTGCACTCCTTGCATAGGTATTCCTCCTGAACCATGAAATATTCCTTAAGTTCTCTGATGCATCTCCTACATCCTCTCAATGTACTCTTGCACAACTATTAGACAGAGTGTTCAAAATTTCTATGAGTATCTTCCTCTAATACTATTCTCCTTGAACTCGATAGAGAGTTCTCCTTGTGCACACTTACACCTAGTCAATGCCCACCTGGAAAAGCTCTACAGAATATTTAGTAATTTTGTTTTCTCCTCCAATGTGTTCAGCAACCTTGAGGCTCCCTTTTTGAGTCTGTGAATTCCTTTGTTGTTCCCTCATGGCACGTTCTTCTCTGACTTGAAAGAGTTCATATGATCACTCCTTATGTTGGCTACAGAGTTTCAATACTCTGTTGTGCACTCCTTGCACGGCCTAAAGAACCCAGAAACAATTCCAACAAACTCGTAGATAGAGAATTATATCTATCCCTGCAAAAGAAATCTATCCCAAGCATATACAATATATATTCATATACACATAGATAAAATTCATAAAACTCAAGATAAAGAAAAATACAAAAATATTTTTCAAAAGAGGGGCTCCTTGAGCCTTTTCCTCCAAGCTACCTAACTCTCATTAATTACATTGAATTTCAGTCAATGGCCATCTAGTCTGAATCGGATCTAGATCTCATCAACTTGTCAACCATTAAAGGTGACATTATCTCCTGCCTGCACAAAGGAATCGATTTGGCTCTTCCAACCTTACAACATTTAATTACATTTAATACAAATCAAATTTTAAAATGAGGGGAAAATGAGAGGCTTGGTGCCTCTCCCTTACTTTAATGCACTATTGATGTGCTGGAATGCTTGTGGGTTGTTGAGGTCGAGTGATTCTCCTGCATCATACTCCAATGCTGTGAAAAAATCATGAGCTTCTGCTCATGAGCTTCCCAGCTCTGTTGAAGTCATCTTGGATCCCAAAATATCCTTTGGATTTGTCCTCCTGCTCCACTGCTTTGTTGCTATTGTTTCTTCCCTACTTCTCTTCCAGGCTTCCTTTTTCTCAACTTCTTCCTACTGAAAACTTTTTGTGTTGACCTCAACATCAGCCTCCTTATTTCATCAGTCACCTCTTCCAATTGTTCTATTGGATAGCTTCTCCTTCCATGCATATTGCTTTGATGCATCTACTCCTTATCAATGGGTAGATCAACCTGATATCCCTTGATTCCTTCATCTCCTGTGGCCTTAGCTTGTCACCCTACTGTAGAATCTAGTTCTGCAGTCTCATCATTGAGTTGTTGTACAACTTCTTCGTCTGACAGATTTTCTTATACCAGTTCTCCTTGTGCTAGTTCAGCTCTAGATTCATCATGTTTATCGTCATGATGGCATGTCTCCTCTAGAATGGTTATCTCATGGTAGCCATCTTCTGGTTCTAGATTGTCCAACCAATCCTCCAACATATTCAACTCCATCTCCCATGGAGTGAGAATCTTAATTGTATGTTCCTCTTTCTCTGTTGGTGCAAACATCAGTGCCTGATCCTTCTCCTCCTCTATGATAGTCACTGTTGCTTGTCTTTCTTCTGTTGTTTCATTTGCAACACATACTCTGGCCTCAACTGGGCTATGTGGCAGAAATACCTCAATTCCTCCAATGATCAGAATTCATTTACGATCCTCCTCCATCAACTCTCCTTGATGATATGAACTCTTAGTTTAGTTCATGAGACTTTCATATAGTCTCCTCTCTTCTCCTTTGCCCACCTGACAATATGGGATTTCTCTTCTTCCCTCCTGGCAGTCTATGAGATCCTCCAATGATCTCATTTCATTTCCCTCCTTGAAATCTATGAAATCTCTCCTTTCTCTCTTCTCCTCATCATTGAGGTTTTCTCCTACATATGGCTCACAAATGAAAACCTTCTCCTCTTCCATGTCACCGAGGTTTCAACATACCTCAGACACCTTCTCATCATTTGTTGTTTCCTTCTAGCTAAAAACTTCTAAACATGCCATTTTGCCTTCTTATTCAAAGGCCATTCGTACCTCCAGTGTACCTTTGCCTCTTGTTGCATCTTCAATGCTAGCCTATCCATTTCTGCTCTTTTCTCCCTGAGCTCTTTGTCTATATCATATTATTTTTTTCTATTGGTGGCCTTCTCCCTAACCATGTCCATGGCCTTCAGTAGCCATCTTAACCTTCTACCTGCCCTCCTAGAAAGTTTGTTGTTCACTCTGCAACTGAGAGCATATTCAGCTTCTCCTTTGCCTGAAATATATGGACAAAAACTTACTCTGATACCACTCTGGCACACACCCCCTTCCATCCAAAGGTATGCTTGACCTCCTGGTCTAGGATCTTTCAATATACTAATCCGGATCGACTCTTCGGGCTCTTGATTGAAACCAAATCAACTTGTATAGGTCCCCTTTTTTTCCTAAGGCGCAATTCATGTGAAACCTGTGTGCCCTCTCCTTAGAATTATTCAAATATCAACGTTGCGGGCACTAGCTTCTCTGGCTAAGCCCCTTCCTTTCACATGACCACGAACTATGACCATGGGCCATCTCCCTTCACAACTTCGTGCTTCAGATCTTTTGCAAGTTTCTTGCTCCCGTTCACCCGATATCTGAATCGAAAAATTCTCCAGGACTAGATCTATGGTCCACATTCTCCTTTGTGATCAATGGCCCTCAACTATTTTAGGCTCCATTGCTTTGGGAATTTCTGAAACACTTCCCCACAAAAACCCCCAGAGCACTGAATCTCCAAACTAGAATATCTTCTGCCAAGTTTCCCCTTTTCACGGACAACCCTGATGACCTCGTGAATTCGAACTTCGTGAGTTTTCACTTCTCCTACCTCTGTATTTCCCAATTATCGAATCAATGAAGCATTGATCTAATGTTGTGTTTCCTATCTCAATGGATGACCCTGATTGCTTCGACTCCTAGATCTTCAAGTTTTCTCCTCCTTGCCTTTTCTCCAAAGGGTTATTCCTCTAAATTCCATGGATCTTGCCACATGCCCTTCCTAGCATCGACGGGTAGGATGACTTCTCTCTTCATGACTTACGGCAGAAACAGTGTTTTCTCCACACAATTTATCCAAAGCTCTTCCCGCCAAACTCTCAAATCTTCTGCCATTTGTCAACCTTGACGATGGATGGTCCTGGTTGGTTTTGGGACTTCGAGACTTCTGTTATCCCGCTCTCCCATGCACTTAAAAGGGTTTAAGTCCCATACACTTACTTCTGGATCCAACGGTTGTGGTTCGTTCTTGCCCAGATCTGACAAATGGGATATGTTCTCCTCGTGCGTGCTCTTCTAGGTGTCTAGACATGAATTCAAATGATCCAGATCTCCCCCTTCCATCTCATATGATGATATTTGTCACTCCTCCTCTTTAGATTTTTTCAATGGGTTTTAACCTCTCCCTGGCACAGACTTGCGCTCTGTGTGCAACTATGCACCATCTCTCTCAAGCTGATAAATCAGTCGGCCTTCCAAGGGACTCGATCCTCTGCTTCTTTAGAATAATTTTGGTGCCCTCCTAACACACTCTACGCTTGACCTCATGAGCTGGTAAAGTGGAAATACTCTATTGCTAGCGCACTCCTTGTGCTTGACTAGCCTTCATATGGCTTTCTTTCAATGCTTCATCTGAGTGTTGGCCTAGTGCACTCCTTACACATGTCTTCCTCCTGAACCCTGAACTCTTCCTCAGGTTCTCTGATGCATCTCCTACATCCGCTCAATGCACTCTTGCAGAGATATTATATAGAGTGTTCAGAAACTCTATGAGTATCTTCCTCTGATACTCTTCTCCTTGAACTCGACAGAGAGTACTCCGTGTGCACACTTGCACCTTCTTGATTCCCACTTGGCAGAGCTCTACAAAATATTTAGTAATTTTTTTTTCTCCTCCAAGGTGTTCAACAACCTTGAGGATCCCCTTTTGAGTCTGTGAATTCCTCCAGTGTGCCCTCCTAGCATGTTATTCTTTGAATCGAAAGAGTTTAGATTCTCACTCTTTGCACTAGCTACATAGTTTCAATACTTTTTTGTGCACTCCTTGCACATCCTAAAGAACCTAGAAACAATTCTAGCAAACTCACTGATAGATACTTTTATCTATCCCTACAGATGAAATCTATCCCAAGAATCTACAATATATATTCATATACACACAGATAGCATTCATAAAACTCAAGATAAACAAAACCATGTGCAGGAAAAAATACTCTTTTGTATTAACATGAATGTTTGTTTACAATGTGTACAAAAGCTTGGACTACAACAAAGTCTCGGCTCTCTCCTCTCCTTCTCCTCTACTCTTCATATATGTTCTTATCTAATGAATCTATATACAAATATATTTTTCAAAAGAAGGGATCCTCAAGCCTTTTCCTCCAAGCTACCTAACTCTCATTAATTACATTGAATTACATTCAATGGCCATCTAGTTTGAATCGGATCTAGATCTCATCAGCCTCTCAACCATTAAAGACGACATTATCTCTTGCCCACACAAAGGCATTGATTTGTCTCTTCCATCCTTACAACATTTAATTGCATTTAATACAAATTGAATTTTAAAATGAGGGGAAAATGAGAGGGTTCGCCCCTCTCCCTTCCTTTGATGCGATTTTGATGTGCTGGAATGTTGGTGCATTGCTAAGGTGGAGCGATGTTCCTACATCATCAACTCACTTTCTTCTTTCTTTTAATTTATTATGATGTTTCCATGGCTAACTGCTAATCATACCTCCTTGCTACTCTTTAATAAAGATACTTTACTCACTTACTCGAGGTTCTTGGGGAAACTGTATGAGTAACCTCTAAGTTTGATGGTCAAGGTATCACTTCCTTATATCCTCTAGTGGTTAAGGTTTAAGAGTAACTTCCATTAAAGATGCCTTGAGAAAAAGATGGAAATCTTTGCAAAAATGTGGTTAATTACCGCAAGTCATTATTCAATTGATGCTTAGCAGACAACAAGGTTTAAATATAGCAATATTTTGAAGGAAAATACTTCCCTTTATGTCTCCTTGAAATTGTCTACTCCTGGTGAAATAAATACCAGCTACAAAAATCTCTAGAATTGTATATTAACATAATTCAAAATTATTTACATATATACAGTCAAAAATTTAGAAAAAAATTCAAGAATAAGGGGGAAATTCCCAATATACTAAGGCCAATGCCTTGTCATCTGACATGACCTATAGAAAATCTTCTTTGGAAATGGGTCTGTGATAAAGTTTGAGTCGATGTCCATTTACTAATAAGGAGACTTGTCCATCGTCAATTGTTTTTATTTTAAAAACCCCATTGTCATACACAATGACTACCTCATAAGGACCCAACCACCAAGTGGTAAGTTTTCCTTTGAAAGTTTTAAATCAGGATTCAAACAACAAAGCCCAATCCCTAGGTTGGAAGTGTTTCTTCTTAATAAACTTGTCATTCCACTTGCGCTTCTGGTTTTGGACTAGTATTGTCCATTGGATAGCATCTTTCCTAATCTCATCCAACTCATTTAATTGTAGGGCTCGTTGTTTCTGAGCCTCATCTAATTTTAATCCCAATTATGTGGCAATACAGAAGGTCCTTACTTGGAATTCTATTGGTATAAGTACTTGTTTCCCATACACTAGCTCATAAGGGGTATGCCCAGTGGTGTTTCTCCAGGTGGTTTGATATTCCCACAAATATTTTGGAAGCCTATCATCCCAATCTAGATGATGCAATTGAACATTCTTGGTTAATATAGCTTCTAGAAAAAAAATTGTGGACTCTACCTGGCCATTAGCTTGTGGGTGATATGGAGAAGAATTGCATTGCTTGATCCCATATTTATCCGTTAATTCTCTCGTCAGCTTGGAAGTGAATTGAGTGCCTTTGTCTGTAACAATTTCACAAGGAACACCAAAGCGAGTAAAGATGTCTTCATAAATGAATTCGACAACAGATTTTTTGATCACCCTGAATAGGGATTTTTTGTTTACCCACTTGGTGACATAATCTATACAAACCAAAATATAATTTTTCTTATGATACATGGGTGAAATTGGTCCTACAAAGTTAAGGGCCCATTTCTCAAAATTTTCTATCATAAATTGGGCACACAAGGGAATTTTGTCAACTGACATGGCTCTTCCTATCCTTTGATAGATATCTCAACTCCTCACATACTTGGCATCATCCTTAAAAATTATAGGCCAATAGTAACCTGAATGTAACACCTTATATGTTGTACGTTTTTCATAAAATTCCCACCACATGGTCCATCATGAAAACTTCGTAGGATTTCTGGTATCTCATCTTCTCAGACACATCTATGAATAATCAAGTCTGAACCAGTATGAAAAAGGTCATGTCCAACCCAAGAGTGGTTGGCGCTTTGCGTAATAATTCTACGTTTTTCATGAGGTGACAAATGAGATGGTAACTTCCTAGTAGCCAAATAGTTTTCCATATCTGCAAACCATGTGGTATTTACAGAAAGGGAAAAAATATGTTCATCTGGGAAAATATCATCAACGGGAATATCATCATCCTCATTTTTTGTGTGTGAAAGAAAATCATCTACCAAATTCTCCTTTCCAGGTCGGTCAAGGACAATGATATTGAACTCTCACAATAGCAGGAGCCACCTAGTCACTCGACCATTAGTAATGGGTTTATTCATGAGAAATATAATGGCAGAGTGATCTGTATGTACAAATACTTCATAACCTATGATGTAGTGGAGAAACTTATTGATAGCATGAACTACTGCCAAAAATTCCTTTTCGGTAACTGTATAGTTTAACTCGGTAGGGGACAAGTTCTTTCTCACAAAATAAATGGCATAGGATTGTTGGTCTTGTTTATGTCCTAATACTCCTACTGTAGTATCGGAGGCATCAGTGGATATGTGAACTGGAAGAGCCCAATTGGGCCCCCTAAGAATTGGTGCCACAAAAAACTTATCTTTCAGAGTTTCAAAGGTGGTTTGACACTTCTCAGTCCAAAGAAAATCAACATCGTTTATTAACAATCCAAACATCAGTGTAGCAATCTTTGTGAAATTTTCAATAAATCGTCGGTAGTATCTAGCATGTCCAAGAAATATTCTCACCTCTTTTTGAGTCTTGTGGGGTGGAATTTTGATGATGACCTCAATATTAGCAGAATCGACTTTAATCCCTTCATATGAAACGCGGTGTCCTAAGACCACTCCTTCAGTCAAAAACATTTTACATTTTTCATGACTTAAGGACAGGTTCATTTCTTAGCATCTGATGAGGACGTTTTCTAAATTACCTAAAGCTTCCTGGTAAGTATTTCCATATACTGTAAAGTAATCCATGTATACCTCTACACAATCATGAATAATATCAACAAATATCCCTAATATTGTGTGACACCCTATTTCCCCCAACTTGTAAATATAACTGGACTGGCCAAGAACTATGGAAAACTCATAAATGTGAATATGTGATGTAAATGGACCTTGAGGAAGAGGTCAATGAATGTGAATAACATTCTGAATTTATTGCAGGACTGTTGATGAGGGGATGTGCAGAAAAAGAGACCACGATGGCAGTGGAAGGCACCTGAAAAGGTGGCGTTAACTTCCACCGAGAATTAAATACCATATTTGGACTCCATTGGCCCGGGGAACCAAAAGCGACTCGCTGGCCCTAAAATTCAATGCCTCGCAAGCTGGTAGGTGGATGGCTTGATGAGGGATGGGATGGTGAATCGCCCATCCATAGAGCTGTCAGGCCTGATCGGTGCGAGGGTAATCGTGCCACACGCAACCTCACGAGAGGATAAGGCATATGGAAGAAGTGATTAGGAGGGAAGATGTGAGGGGAACTCTGGATTACACAGAGTGAGTGATAGCAGAGAAGAAGGATTGCAACCTTCGCTCTTGGTCATTAGCAAACAGAGAGACACAGTCTCAGAGCATCGTGGTCTCATCCCGGGGGTGGCTAGTGGTAAATCCGCTGGGAGTCGCTACGCCTACGGTTGGGTGGAAACAAGCACCCCTCTCAGCAGTTGCTCCCACTTCTGAAGTTATTTCTGATAAGTGTTTTGTTCATATTTCATCTTGAAATTCATATGCTGACATATATGCTCATAAACTGTGAAATGGTGAACAATTACAGTATAAGAATGTCTGTGTAGTGTTTTGATAAGTAATGTTAGATATATGCTTATAACAGAAAGACCACGCATGGCTTATGTTGATACATGAATTTAATTTGGCATGGGTCGAACTAAGTTAGGCTTCCAGCCCATTATCGGGAAGTTTTTTACCTGTATCTACCTCCGGAAATGCCCCGGTATAGATCTCTTCACAGAGATTTCCTCCTTAGAAAGGTTCACCAAGAACCCAGAAAAAGGACTTGAACGCACAAGTCTTATTAACCCTGTACGAGGAGGAATGATCCTTTTAAGGTTCTGAGGTAGCAGTGTAGGGATATGTAACAAATCGACAAATGAGCTTTCGTCAGGTGACCCATAGCCATTCACGACCGTTAGATTGATGGAAGTAACAAGGGATTTACATACCTTGCCCTTTTTCCCTCTATCTGCGTGAACAACGAGGAAATCGGGATTGTAGATTCCAAAACCCAGGAGAACATTTGGACCATTGATCTTTCCACATCCACGAAGTAGTGGAGGGATGCACAAGGTGGGAAAATATGAGCCGTTGGATCTCATAATAAATCTCGTAGGCCGTTGGATCAGGTTAAGATGCTCGGAGTTTAGTCTCTAGAGTGTGCGCAGAAAGAACGGATCTAGACCGTTAGATCTTGGTCCAATTACCCGTCAATCGTCGGATCGGACAGGTAATTTCCTTTTGGGTTGGCGTTTGGCGAAGCCCGAGGGTTAACCTGAACCATCCCCCTTTAGGACAGGTGTCAGGGATCCAGAAAGAGTCGGGATATTGGCCATCGGCATATCGGAGATCCTGAGGTCGAGGGAATCGGGACGCGATAAGTCACGAACCCCGAGAGTTCATCTGGACCATCCATCTGTTTGGGACGTGTGTCAGAAATCCTCAGAGAATCGGGATATTCGGCATCAGGAAATCGAAGATCCTGAGGTTGAGGGAATCGGGACGTGATAAGTCGTGAACTCCGAAAGTTCATCTGGACCGTCCATCCGTTTAGGATGCGTGTCAGAAATCCTCAGAGAGTCGGGATACTCGGCATCGGGAAATCGGAGTTCCTAAGGTCAAAGGGGTTCGGACATCACAAGTCTCGAAATCTCGACGAGATCAGAGCCGCCCGTTTGTGGGGACGCGTGGCAGAGATCCAGGCCATCGAGGAAAGTCCCGACGAGGAGGTCGTCCATCGGAGTTTGGCTCATCGAGATATCAGAGATCCCGGTGACAAGTTATCGGTGCCCTTTGGAATCGTGAAACGCAAAATCCCGATGAGTGGGGGCTAGTTGTCCGAACCTCAGAGAAGGAGGATAGTTCCACCGTGAGGGGCCAGCTGTCAACAAACCGGAGAGTCAGGATTCGTGGAATCAGGAATTCTATGGACATATGAACTTTGGCATTGAAAACCCCGATGAGGGACAAGGATGCGGTCTTGTGAGATAGAGGTCACGTGGATTAAAGACTTAGCCTGGGAGGCTAAGGCAGCAGAGGAGTGTATCGAGATTCGGGGATCGGTGAACCAAATTGTTGGGACATCACGAGTGTCAAAACCCCGATGGATGGGAGAGATTCTTTCGGAGGATCTCCGAGTCTGTCCTGACCGTTAGATGTGGAAACAAGACGTTGACTTAAGCCAGGACGCGGTTATGCTTTAGGATAAGCAATGAGTAGATCTGTACGGTCAGAGTCCACCCGCCCATATCTATGGCTAAGGTTCCATTCCGAAGCCCCTTTGCTATTCCGTCTTTAATGAGGGGGGGGGTCCGGAATTGGACGCACAACTCTCTAACGGTTGAGATTAAGTCATCATGATCAACAGTGCTCAGGCGGATTTCGGACCCCCTTTGCCATTCTACCTTTAGTGCGGGGGTGGTCCGGAATAGTGTGGCGTGTGAAGTGGGGCCCCTCCCTGTCACAACAACCACCGTGTCGCATTTCCCTCTCGCCACCTGTATTACACCTAAACGCGCGACGAGGCTTGTTCTCATTAGCGGTTCTCTACTCCTGTTGAGAGTTGTTCCTATTGGCCAATTGCTGAACCAATAGGGATTTAACCTCATTGGTCGGTCGCTAGCCCTGTCAGGGTTCGGTGGTTGTAGAGTCGAACGTTTAGACAACACTGTAGCATCGAGGCACAGAATCCAAATAGGCACTACGTTCAAATTGAACCATGATCATGACCCGCGATCGCCTGAGAACGGAGAAGAAAGAAAGAGCCAGTTGGCATTGGGTCTCCATGGTTATTTAAGGGTTCGAGTCCGACAGACGTCCGAAAAAATTTGATTTAGTTAGTGGGTATGTTACAAAGTGGTATCAGAACATGGTTACAACACTCGGCCTGATTGGGCTCATGCACGAGTCGCGCATAAACCTCGTTCAAAACACTCCTATGAGGAGTAATCCCCTGACTTAACTCTCTTGTCCAGGATTAAAACTTGAAAAAAAACGAGAACCCAACTGTGTATGCATGAGAGAGAGTTATAAATTATGCGCAAATTATAAAATATATTTAACTCTTGACTAATATCCAGCGTTTTTCTTTTCACTCAAGCGGACAATCAATAACGGAAACCTACAGACGCAGAGTATGGTGACACACCAAGAGGTGGGAGCAGGCTCCCACAACAAGGATGAAGAGTCTGATGAAAGAAGAGCAATAGGAACCCCTCCAGACCTAGCTGAGACTGTGAGGAGTCTCATGGTCGAATTGCAAAGCTGCAAGGCCGATAATGAAAGAATGATGAAAGAACAAGAAAAGAAAACCGAGATTAATGCAGTTTTACTGCAGAGCTTATCCGACCTACAGTGACAAATGCAGCATGAACCTGAGATGCAGAATCATGGTCGTATCAATGGCCATACTGAGAGAAGCACGTCAAGAAAGGTCCACCCCAGAGGTAAAGGACCAGTGTTAGATGATTCCACTGATAAGGAAGCTGGTGATTCAGAAGGCTCTTCCAGCAGCAGGACCAGTTCCTATTCTCAAAAGAAACAGAAGAAGCAAAATACTGCCAAGAGTAATAAATTTGAGGAATTCAAAAAGGCCAAACCTCCCTCCTTCGACGGCGAGATAAAGAAGGGAGAGGAAGCTGAGGCTTGGCTACTTAGACTGAAGAAATATTTCAGAGTCCACAATTTCTCAGAGAACTTGAAGGCCCGAGTGGCCACTTTCAATCTAAACGAAAAGGCTTCCATCTGGTGGGAAGACCTTAAGAATATGAAAGGGGTCCACGAGGAGGACCTGTCTTGGAAACAGTTTGAGAAGTACTTCTAGAAGAAGTATTTGTTGGAAAGGTATTTCGACGAGAAGGCTAAAGAGTTTTATGAACTCAAACTGGGACAACTTACTATGGAGGAGTATGTCAAAAAATTCCTTGACTTATTGAGATATGTACCCTACATCAAAGTAGAGAAGGTGAAGGCACAACGCTTCATCAGTGGGCTACCCAAGGAATACCGGAACCGAATTGAATTTGATGAGCCAAAGACCCTAGAAGACACTATAAGAAAGGAAACATATTGTCATGAACAATATGGGCATTGGGCAAAGTCTCGTGGAGACTGGAAACAGTAGAGTGGTTCGAGATTTCAGAAAAAAGGGATCAGATCCTTGGGATTTAAAAACTACAAGAAGAACCACAGAATGAACTTTCCCACCCGAAGTGTACTCCAGCAGAACTTTCCCTCGGTGGAAGGAAATAAAACTTCTAGACCTATACCAGTAAAGACTAATAACCCAAAGAAAGAACCTTTGAAATGCTAGGGTTGCGGAGAAGAGCATCTCCTGAGAGACTGTCCACACTGACAACAGAACAGTCGGAAAATTTATAACATCCAGGAAGCTACCATGGTCAATGATGTGGCAAGGAGTGTGCTGCAGATCTATGTAGCCTTGGATAATAACCAAGATGACCACCAAGCTTCAGTGGTGGAAATAGAAGGTATGATTTTCAACCATCTGGTGTTTGTTTTGATTGATCCTGGTTCAAATTTAAGTTATATATCCCCTAGAGTTGTTGATAAGTGTAAGCTACAGCCACGAAAACAAACTAAGCCATGGTTAGTACAGTTAGCCACTGGCACCAAAAGAAAGGTGGTAAAGGCCATACCAACCTGCCAGTTAATGTTGGGTAAATTCCCCACCCAAGCAACCCTTAATATATTACCCCTGGGGTCATATGACCTGTTGATTGGTATGGACTGTCTGGCCGCCCATAAAACCAAATTGGACTGTTACCATAAAACCTTGGAATGTGTGAGCACAGAAGGAAAGAGGATAACCCTCCAAGGGATTCGAAAACCGGTCTCAGTGAGGAAAATATCAGCCCTGCAAATGAGAAAGTATTGTCGAAAGGGATGTCCTCTATATGCAATACAGGTGCTAAAAACAATCGAAGGTGCTAAACCCAACCCTGATGATCACCCTATCCAGAGAGAATACAGAGATGTGTTTCCAAAAGAGGTACCTGGTCTACCTCCAAGAAGAGACATTGACTTCTCGATAGAACTCACACCAGGAGCGGTGTCGGTGTCCAGGACACCTTACCGAATGAGCACACCTGAGTTAGTAGAACTCAAGTTACAATTGAAAGAAATGATGGATAAGGGTTATATTCAACCCAGTGTGTCCCCATGGGGAGCACTAGTCCTGTTTGTGAAAAAGAAGGATGGCACCCTTAGACTGTGTATAGACTATAGACAACTTAATAAAGTAACCATAAAGAACAAGTACCCGTTGCCCAGGATCGACGATCTATTCGATCAGTTGGGAGGTGCGTCTGTTTTCTCAAAGATTGACTTGAGGTTGGGATACCATCAAGTTAGAATTAAGGGTGAATACATCCATAAAACCGCTTTCCGGACACGATATGGTCACTATGAGTTTGTGGTAGTGCCATTTGGGTTAACCAATGCCCCTGCCACTTTCATGTGCTTAATGAACAATGTACTCGGTAAATTTTTAGATAAATTTGTACTAGTTTTCATTGATGACATATTAATCTACTCTAAGAATAGAGA
>ML786091.1:316155-351239 GCA_009831015.1 Picea engelmannii | reverse complement strand
AACAGCATGATGTATACTATCCATCCATGGGTGTTTTATCTGCATGTGCATTTTCCTTCATGTCCAAATAACTTCATCAATCTTGTGGTCCAAAACCCATGACTAGGGTTGACATCAATGACAACAACCAATCTTCCAACAATAGTAAGTTGTCAATCATCGACCTATATTGTATCTGGTCTCTAGACTTTGAATCATTATCTTTGCTCAACTTGCAACTAGTTTTCATAGGAGTGGTAACTGGTTTTCAATATTCCATTCCAAACCTATTTAGCATTTCTCTGATATACTTATTTCAAGAAATAAAAATTCCTTGGCTTCTTTGATGTATCTGAAGACCCAGAAAGAAGGATAGTTCTCCAAGTAATGACATTTCAAATTCATTTTTCATATCCTTTTCAAATTTCTATCTTAACCTGTCATCAGTACTTCCAAAAATAATATCATCAACATAAACCTCAATTAATAAAATATTATCTTGAGTTACCTTGATGTAAAGGTTGTTGTGTGCACTTCCTTTTCTAAACCCTACCTGTAGTAGATATTTATCAAGTCTAGAGTACCATGCTATAGGAGCCTATTTTAGACCATACAATGCCTTCTTTAATTTACACACATAATCTTCTTTCTCTGACAACTAAAATCCTTATGGTTGTTCAATGTAGACTTCTTCTTCAAGTACCCCATTCAGAAAAGATGATTTTTCATCCATCTAATAAACTTTAATATTTTTGGAGCATGCATAAGCTAAAAGCAATCGGATTGCTTCCATTCTGGCAACTGGGGAAAATTTCTCTTCAAAGTCAATTCCTTCAACTTGTGCATATCCTTTACATACCAATCTAGCTTTGTTCCTTGTAACATGTCCATATTCATTCAATTTATTTCTGAATACCCACTTTGTGCCAATCACATTCTTATTTTGTGGTCTTGGAACCAATTCCCAAGTGTCATTCTTCTCTATTTGATCCAATTCTTCATCCATGTCCTTATTCCAAAATTCATCCTTGCTAGACTCTTCAAAACTATTTGGTTCAATCGTATATGAGAGTGTTAGGTGTGTTTGTTCTAGTGAACGGATTCTTCTTCTAGTCTCAACTCCTGCATCTTTGTTTTCGATAATCTGATCTGAAGGATGATTCTTTTGTACTCGTCTGCTATGTGTCTTTGGAGGCACTTGTTAAACTTTATCTTCTACTTCTATCGAATTATCTTCGTCTTCATATTCTGCTTATTCTTCGTAAAGTTGTTCCATTGATTCATTTTCTTCTTCCTTTAATTCTTGTCTACCTATTCCATCAATTGTTACGTTGATGTTTTCCAAACATTTGTTCAATCTCAAGTTGTAACACTTGTATTCTTTCCTTGTACTTGATTAACCAACAAGTACTCATTTTTCTACACGAGAGTCAAACTTTCCCATTCTGCCATCTTATCTTTTGATGTAGCATTTGCTTCCAAAAACTATGAAGTGCTTCACATTTGCTAGTCTTCCTTTCCATAGATCATAGGGAGTTTTGTCAGTGTTTTTTCTGAGAATTACTATGTTTTGAATGTGAACTATTGTATGCACTTCCTATGTCCAAAATATATCAGTCAATTTGGAATCCATTCGCATTGTTCGAGCCATTTCCTGTATTGTCCTGCTCTTTCTTTCAACAACTCCATTATGTTGAGGTGTCCTAGCAATGGAGAATTGTCTTTTTATTCCATGTCTGCTGCAGTATTCCATAAATTCCTTTGAAGTGAACTCTCCTCCATTATCATATCTCAAGCATTTGATTTTTGAATCCATTTCATTTTCAACCATTTCCTTGTAGACCTTGAAGTTTTCAAAAGCTTCTGACTTATTTCTGAGAAAGAAAACTACAGTCATTCTTGTATAATCATCAACTAATAACATAAAGTATTTATCACCTTTTAAACCCTTTGTTGTAGTTGATCCAACTAGATCAGTATGCACAATTTCCAGTGGTCTTGTCGTTGAATATTCCTTTGATTTGAACCTGGTCTTTGTTTTCTTTCTTTGTTGACAATGCTTGCATAAAGTGTTGGTTGGTTTCGTGATCTGGGGAATTTATCTAACTACTTCCCTTTTGCTGACTTTGACAAGGTTATCAAAATGTATGTGACCCATTCTTCTATGCCATAGCCAACTTTCATCTTATTTTCCCAGGAAACACTTTTCATTACCAATTTCACTTAATACATATATGTTGCTTGAAGTTCTCGCAGTCATTGCAATCAATTTTCCTGAACCTTTTTTTCTTATCTCACACTTTTGTGAATCAAAAGTAACTTTATGACCTTGGTCACACATTTTACTCACACTTAAAATATTGTGTTTCATATCTTCTACTAGTATAACATTTTTTGCCTTGGTATTCTTGTTCCCAATTTTGACTGTGCATTTTCCAATGATTTTAGTTGAAAGGACATTGATCCATATCTTTCCTTTCTTAATGTAAGAAACTTGTCTCTATCACCTATCATTTGTTTTGAATAGCCACTGTCAACATACCAACCATGTTTCTTTTTCTTATATTGTAGAGCGAGTGTGCATTCTTCATTTCTATACTGATTATGCTTTCTTATCCATGTCCTTTTCTGAGATTTTTTTCTGTGACTGTTGTTGTTCTGTTGTGTTTCTCTAGTAGGGACTGTCATTCTGCAATCTTTGTCCATGTGTCCAAAGTTGTTACATTTGTAGCATTCCACTTCAATGCTCAAAGATTCAAACCTTTTGTAACTTCTTCTCTGTGTTTCACTAGGCCTTCTTGGCTAACCCTTTTGTGTATGACTTTCAAAGTTGTTTATGTTCTTGTTGTTAACTCTGCAATTCACAACTTTATGTCCAAAATTATTACATTCATAAAATACATCAAAATATATAGTTTGATATGTGGGATTTGTGTTATCGGACTAATCGGTAGGTGCGGACACTAATAGATCTCCCTAGATCCACCTAGATATAGAACAAAATAGGACAGGACATGACTCTTTCCCTAAGTTTTCACCATTGAACTAACTAGGAGGAAGGAACAAATAACATACCTTATTATCGCTTCCTAGGGTCTTTGTTGCTCCCACTTCGCTCCAGTGCTCTCGTGAAGTCAAGACGAAGACAACACAAACCAACCAAAGTGAAGATAGCTTAATATATTCAACTGTCAACCTATGTGTTGATCAAGGAATTACAGAATAAAGTGGAAATAGCTTTATGGGAAAGGGACATGCCACTATATTATATTAATTGAAAGTAAAGATTACAACATGCGCCTTGATGTCGCAAACTTCCTTTCGATGGCTCTTGGCTCCGACACACACACTTGCTCAATCCCTGCATGAAGAAGATCAAATCCTCTTGATAGACTTGCTAGAGTCTCCAAGTTGTTGTTCAAGCTTAAGTCCTTCACACAATTCTTTCACCAATTCTCCAATGAATCTTGCTTAACCTTTTCCATGAGAATTCCCTCAATATATAGGCGATAATTCATCTTTTTCCATGCTTTAGGAAGAGTTTGCACCCTAACTATTCAACACAGTGCGAGAAGTTTGCACCTTGACTTAAAGAAACCTATGAGAATGGGTAATTCTCGCACCCAAATGTATTAGCAGCCTGCGAACCTCCTTGAAAAATGAGTTTTCTGGGAAGAGATGAAAGTAACTTTTCTCAGGAGAAAGTTCTTATGAAGAGCCTAAGTACACCATCATCAATACATCATCATGAAGACCAAAATCATGGGTAACAGAATGCCCCTCAAAGTATGAGGTTGGAATCAGTGACAGCTGAAAGACTTTGTAAGCTGCATGTGTGTGTTGGAAACCAGGAGCACACCTAATCGGAAACCTGCGAACAACCAAGCATCTACAGAATATCATATATACCAATTCTGAGGTAGGCATTCCCATACTCAAATCATAGACGTATGACATTGTATACATAGATCATGGCCACCAATCATACACTGTGGATCCATGTCGTCAAAATATAGCATAGCCACCAGGAATACATTGTGGATCTATGCGAAAAAATTCAGATTGAGACGACATAGCCATGAGACATACACAGTGGATCTATGTGTCACATATTATACATACTCCATCGCAACCTGGACAAAAGAGATTATGTCCAGGGTCTTCAATCGCGTCACCCAAAGTATGAATCTAACGATGTGATTACATGTGTTGAAGTCAAATATGGTAGAAACCACTTGATTACCGGTCATTGATGAAACCGTTAACAAGTGCGAGGGAAATCACCATTGATGTCAATGATCCCCGAGGTACCCTAGTACAATCCATCGATTGTGAATGAATGAGTTGAAGTCGAACATCCGATGGAATAATTGGATCAGGGGTCAATGATGTAAACCCACAATCAAAAGCGAGGAAACCTGCCATTGAGACATGCAAGCTCCAAGGTACCAAATAATTTCTAAGTCTTGATTCTGGATAATGAGCTGAAGTTGACGGAAAAAAACTCGTCACAGGAGGGCCTTGATGTATCCCCCATCAATGACACGAAATGAGTAATAGATTTTGAAGATAAAATAGAGTAAGATGTAAATTGAACTGGACATAGGGAAGGCCGACACGGAGAGAATGGACAACTGCATATGGCTGACTCAATATAGGTTTCATATGGACTTCTCTTGAACATATGAACGACACGACCAATGATTTGGCAGCATTGACTCAAAGATGACACAGGGAATGACCTTGTAGCAAGTCGAATGAGAGACAAATGGATTTCCCAAACCGGCTTCAAATGATGAATAGGGGGTGTCATGTTCAAGAGCGACACTTACTGCCAATCAATATGAAGATGAAAACATATCCCTTTCCCAAATTTTCCCCCACCATTTCTGGCGAGTACCTCTTTATTTTTACACAAGCTTGAGGAGGATAACATATGCTTGTTGATATAAGTTTATCCTTCGGATAAGTCCCTCGGAGTATGTTTAAAAAACCCTAAGAAGGAGTGGTTCGGTCCCATTACGGGCCTGTCAATGTTTGTTTAACGAGTCTAGAGATAGAAAACTCGAGGGTTTTTCAAGATTATAGAGTCTGGAAAAACACTTAAAAGAGAACTCTCTCAGTTCCTTTTTCGTAAAATATTCTGGATGAGACCGAAAAAGAGATAAATTATTGCTCACCAGACGCTTACTTCAGATACTTTATCGAGCGTGACAATAGCAAGGTCGCTCGACTATCTTTTCATGTTTAGAGAGTCTGAAAAGAGCTTAAAGAGAACTCCAGGGGGGTTCCTTTTTCGTATAACCTTGTTGACCCCAAAAAAGTGATAAAAGTATGCTCAATCACGTTCTCATATATTTTCGAGCGCAAGAATGGACAAAGACCATGCTCGAGGTTTTATACAAAAACCATAAAAAACAATCAAAACACGCAAGGACAAAGTAAATATGTCTGCATCCTTGTATAGTAACCTCGAAGTCATTATGCCTACAAAAGTCACACTCAAAAGGACATTAGAAATTAGGGTTTAATAGATGAATAATCATAAAAAACCAAATGACATAGTAAAAGTAAATAAAAAGGAGTAAAAACTCTTTTTACCATATCATTTTCACTTTTCCACTATTTGAGCTCAAAAACCCCTCTTTTACCCTCGAAGTTCGGCGTCAGATTGTAGGAGTTACGAGTGTCCATTCAGCGAGTCGTCAGTGACAGTAAGGTAGGCTCTTTTTCCTTAACACTTTCATGGTTTAATTTTGCAATTTCATTGGTTAAAATTCATTTTTGGGTTGATTTTGCAAACCCTACTTGCGCGCTGCCATTCTCGCAGGCGGGCTACACGGGACCTGCGAGAATGGGGCATTCTCGTAGGTGAGCCTAAGGCATCCTACGAGGTTCTCGCACTGTGCCCAAAGGGCACCTGCGAGAACCGCAAAGCTCAAAAAAAATTAAAAATTTTACTCAATGAAAGAGAATGAATTCATGAAAAAAGTTGTTAATCTTCTTGTTGTGCCTCTTATGCAGATAATTGGCCATTGAAATGGTGCTTGAATGGCATGAAAGGGAGCACAAAGAAGACAATGCAATTGTCGAAAATCATCCACCTACTATTGCTGCTTTGAGAAACTGTGGACCCCTGAAGTACTTTCGTATCCCGGGTATGAGGGCCCAAGTCATGTTGTTAGAGTACCCGGTGCGTAAGTGGGACCCTGATCAACAGGTATTTCATGTGGGGGTCCACACACTATCCTTAGATATCGAGGACATTTACTTTTTGACTGGATTGTCATGGCGGGGGTACTGTGTGAGCATGACTGGTAGCAGAGGTGGTGGGCTACCCATGAGTGAGTACTGCGTTCCTGAGGCAGAGAGAAAGAAAGGAAAAGTAGTTATTTGGGGGGTACGAGATTTGACCCTCCGTACTATCCTATTCACCATAGCTCGGATGGTTGGGAGTTCTTCTCCTCACATGGCATTAAAGAGTTAATTCCAGTATGTTATTGAGTGTATTGAGCCTTGGGTGTTCAACTGGGCAAATGCAATGCTTCGTAACGTAAAAAGACAGTTGACCAAATGCAGACGAGGCAACCTGAAGCAATTCAGGTACGGATATTTGTTGGTGTCCTTCTTCCTTGAGAGGGTCCCATTACTGAGGCTACAGGTTGAGTGGAATATACCAGCTCCCAGGGATCCAAGGATGTTGAGATGGTGTCAGCTTATGGCCCGGCAAGTGGCTGGACCGATCATCAAGTATGATGATACTTTCTTTAACTAGATTCAACCACAGTTGTTGATGGTTGACGATTATGCTTATGTCGGGTTGGATTTTCGAGGAGATCTGGATTTAGTACTGCCAGAGGATGCTCAGTGGGGGGACCTTGGTAATAAGTACACACATTTTTCTTTTTAAAATGTTTTTTTGAATTTTTATCATATTCAAATGTTTTTGTTTTATATGTTCGTCCAAAGACTAATACAAATTTCATTTTTGATAACACATATGTTGGACCTTACATACCTCTTGGTACTTCTCCCATTCAGCGGCGAGGAGAGGTAGCGGCAGCACCACAATATGCCGAGGATTATCAAGTGGTGGAACAAAATCTAGAGGGCCCGACCGTAGATATTCTAGACATGCCTCTGGAAGAGGTTCCACGACACGATCAGCGTCATACTGTAGGAGTATCAACTTCCATGAGTCAACTGCTCCGTAGGGTTTCTCGGGCAGTCGTGTGTTACCGTGAACATCATCCATGACGTCACTTTGTAGAAGCTATGAGCTTCATATTTTGACATTTTGGTCTTCGGACACACTTTTTGTAAAAAAATCTTTTGATCGTTATATATACAGACGACTTCTACCGGTTTATCATGTGTTGTGTGAACATTGATGTGATTGATTTATAAATGATTCAAATGTCTGTCTAATACATTATTAGCCAATGAATCTGTTAATGTATTTAGACATCTAGGAATATGTTGATATTCAATGTAATCAAAATAGCGCTCCAAGAGGCGAATTCGCAAATACACCCGTAACAAAGTCAGACTTCGAATAGTGTAGACATTACTTAACTATAGTACTACAAGTTGTGAATCAAGTCGCACAACCAAATGACGAATTATGAGCGAGATAGCATCAACCAATAATTCAATAACGGCACTATACTCTACAATGTTGTTGGTCGCACGGTCGAGGCACACACCTCGTAAGGAGACAAGTTCATTTTTAGGGGCGTAAATTGCCCACGCAGTGGAAGCAAGGTTCTAAGTACTACGGCTAGCGCCATCAGCGAAGCCAATATAGGGTAGCGAAGACTCCGACATATGGAAATCAAACACAATGTCACATAAGGGCAGAGACCAAATAACGACAAAAGAAAGCTATAGTAACACACAAAAAGTATGATACAATAAAAATACAAGTACTTGTGCACAGATGATTTTATGCATAATACTTCTTCAAGTACAACCCATTCCTGGGCTCACTCAGAGGGATACCATCGTAATCTACCAATTCATAAGCTCCTTTTTCCAAAACTCATCGAACAATATAAGGACCTCGCCACATGGCTTCGAATTTCCCATCTCCTAACATATCTCGATCTTGTTCATAGAGGAGAACAAGATCACCTTCGGAGAAAATGCGAGGCTTGACATGCTTGTCGTATTGGGCCTTGACACATTTTTTCTGAGCTTCTATAACTAGAGTGGCATTACGTCGAGTTTCGTCTAACCGCATAAGATACAATAGACGTTCTTCCTCGACAGAAGTGTTGGGTAGGAGTTCAACAGCTAGTTTTAAAGAGGGTATCTCACATTCAATCGGGAGAATGGCTTCCACACCATAGACTAACCGGAATGGTGTAAACCTAGTAGCGGACTTGACGGATGTCCGGTATGCCCACAAAGCTGAAAAAAACATTATGTGCCAACTTGTTTTATGAATCTCTATCATTCGTCAGAGCATAGTTATGAGAACTTTGTTAATCGCTTCGACTTGGCCATTGGCTTGTGGGTAATAGGGCGTTGAGTTATCATGGTGAAGACCCAACTTTTTAGTAAGTTCGGACATCATAAAATTCCTAAAGTGGCTACCGTGATCAGTGACGATAGCTTGGGGAACACCAAAACGAGCTATGACATGATTAAAAAGGAATAGTGTTGCGGTCTTTCCAGTGTTGTCAAATGTCGGCATCGCCTTGGCCCATTTCGTAAAGTAATCAACGGCTACAATAATGTAACCATGCCCCTCGACCGAGTGAGGGTGACATGTCATGAAATCAATGTCCCATTTCACAAAAGGACCAACTGAGACCACAGGGTGAAGAGGAGCAAGATGTGACCGAATCTTCTGATTATAGGTCTGGCAGGCAAGGCATTTTTGAATGGCAATGATGCAGTCATTAAACAAAGAAGGCCAAAAATACCCTGTGCATAAGATCTTCTGGGTAGTATCATACCTAGACATATGACCACCACATGCTCTAGAATGGCAGTCATTCAGATCTTTCTCGGCTTCGTCAAACATTAAGCAACGTCGAAAAACAGAGTCAATCCCCCGACGATAAAGAGTATCCCTGAGGATAATGTATTGACAAGCTTGATAGCGTATGCGACGTCGGTCATTACTAGACAAAGTTGGCTGGAAAGTCTGGGTTTGGAGATATATTATGATATCTCCATACCAAATATCATCAGTGCTAATAAGGAAAAGAGATTCATTGGGTAACGAATCAGCTGCTACTTTTTCCGTTGCAAAATGAGGAAAGTCGCATATCAACTCAGCAAAAACTAAGGACTTCTTGGACTTGGCGCGTTCGAATTCCAAGTCAAACTCCTGGAGTATCACAATCCATTTGGAGTACTTTCCCTCGAGCAATTGACGTGTCAGAATGTGTTGCATAGGGTTGAAATGAGAAATCACCGTAGTCTTGCGTGAGAGGATATAGTGATGGAAACGTTGGATGGTTTGGACGGCAGCCAAGGCCAGTTTCTCGACATGTTGATACTTGATTTCAATCGGTGTGAGACTTCAACTCAAGTAGTAAATAACATGTTCATCATGAGCATCATCCTCTTGGACGAGAACCATGCCAATGGTGTAATCTGAGGCAGCAAGGTAAAGGAAATAATCGCAACTGTAATCGGGGGGAAAGAGAAGCGGAGCTCGCGTTAGGGACAACTTCAAAGCTTCAAAAGAATCGTTGGCAATGGAATCCCAGATGAACTCTGAATCATTTTTTAATAGCCGCGTAAATCCACGAGTTATCTCGGAATAATTTGGGATAAAATGATGAAGAAAGTTTGCTTTCCCCTACAAACTTTGCAACTGACGAAGTGTAGAAGGAGGAGGGAGATTAAGGATCGCCTCAACCTTTAAAGGATCCACCCAGATCACTTGACGCGAAACGATAAAACCTAGAAGACGGTCGGATTCTACACAGAAAATGCACTTGTGAGGATTCAAACGTATACGGTAGAACCGACAGCGAACGAAAATGGCTCGGAGGTGGGTTGGGTGATCGACTCAGCGCATTGAATGAGCAGGTAAATCGTCCAAATATGGTTGAATGATTTCCATTGATATCATGGAAATCATAAGACATAGCACGTTGAAAAGTTGCGCCAACATTCTTGAGACCGAAAGGAAGTTTATGATAGGCAAAAGTACCCCAAGGACAAATAAAAGCAGTCTTATGTTGATCCTCAGGAACAATGTTAATTTGATTATAGTCGGAGAAACCATCCATGAGAGAGAAGATTTCACTTCCGGTGTAATCATCAACAATATGATCGACGAAAGGGGTAGGAAAGTTGTCTTTTGGACAAGCTTTGTTGATATCCCTATAATCAACACATACACGAATCGTACCTTGTTTCTTGTCAATTGGGACAAGATTGGAAACCCAGTCTGTGAGAGCCACCGAATAAATAAAGTCGGCTTTCAGAAGTTTCTCGACTTCGAGCTTTATAGCAGCTGCTTTACGTGGATGAATTGGATAAAGGCGTTGCCGGATAGGTTTAGTGTTAGGGTATGTCTTTATCTCATGTATCACAATTGCAGGGTCGATACCTGGCATTTCTTCGTAACTCCAGGTAAAGATATCACAAAATTATTTGAAAAGGGACGTATAGGTGACTATTTCGTCAAAGGAACACGAAGCTCCAATATGGACATTTTCAACGATTCCAGGTGTGACAGATATGTCAAGGGGAATAGTGGGTGAAATATTGCTTAAGTTACCTTTGGAAAACACATCATGTGCAGACTCGAGAACGATCGAGATGATGACAATGGTCAACGGGGTTGAAATCCGTTAGTATTTCTCAAGAGTATGTTGCTCCAGAAAGAGGATGGAACGATGATGCCCATCATCCCAAGGGGTGTCCTCCATGATGGACATGATCATCTCGTCAGTGGAAAAAATAACACGAAAAGGATCAGGAGACAACTCAACAAGAGAGGGGGTAGAAGGTGTTGTCGATTGAATGGCTTGATAGGTGGATTCAACTGGGCTTAACGGCATTGCGTCGCCGAAATGAAGATGATCTCCAGGGTCAGGGACTATCCAGGGGTCGTGAGATGCGGGAAGTTCGTGAGGCAAGGTGGAGATCTTGTTGATAGAAGCAACAGACGAGCGTGGAACATCGGGTGATGGAATGGGGAAAGTACCCATTAACAAAGAGTCCTTTAGAAGGTCTATGCCGACATTCTCATAACCCGGTGGGGTTTTAGAAATAAACGGGATGTTGCCAGTATGGGTATCAGAATTGAAGAAGGCTATTTGGTCGACAGTAACAACCTTTCCTTGATGAGGGAAACATACTACACGGAAAAGTGTTGACACAACGGCGCGCATTGAATCGATCCAGTTGTGGCCAAGCAAAAGATTATAATCAAGGGGAGCATCAAAGACTTCCACTTCGACTTGGACCGTTTTACCTTCTAACATGATGGGAAACGAAGGAAGAACATCGTAGGGCTTAAAACAGGAGTTGTTGAAGGGTTTAAGAGTGTTTTTGGATTCATTCAAAGAAGGAGAGTCAATGGCTTTCCAGCAAGCAAGAGACATAACACATGTCGAGGCACCCTCATCGATAACGGTTCGGCAAATGTTTTTGTAAGAGACAACCACTTGGATCTGGAACGCGAGTTGAGGGGACAACCATGGAATCTGATCTTCCAAGTCAAAGACTATTAAATTTGTATCTGTCGGATCGATTCCACCGATATCTTTCAACAGTGCCTTCCGTTGTATGGGACAAGTCTGAAGGACTTCTAGGGCTGACATCACAGAAGGTGTCTGGGCCAGATCTTCAACAATGTTGTAGTTCTGGGCAGCATGAGCATGAGGATTGAAAGCCAATTTCTAAACAATGCCCTTTGGGGGGGGTCGCAGAACTGCGTCGAGGCTCGGTCGTTTGAGATGAAGTGGATCGTTGGTAGGTGGATTCGCTAGAGAGGGTTGTACCAAGGAAGGGGTTAAATCATCAACCTTCTCCTTAGAGGGATAATAATATTTGGCTCGAGTAGTGAGTGCAACGTTGTTCTGTTTCGAATCACCAGTACACATCAAAACATAAGATGTAGTAGAAGAAGAGGGTTGGTCATGGATGACCAACTGAGCTTGTTGTTGAGACGGGAAGGGTTGGGACAAAATGGCCGGTGCAGGTGGTTTTGGAGCTCCTTGAAGGAACTTAGTGACCTCAGCACGTCGTGGAAAATCCTTCGTGTAGTGATCATCACCATAGATAAGACAAGGGTATCGTGGTTTGCACTTATCTTGATCGTCAACAGGGGTAGTTTTGGTTTGCTCTGCTTGAGGAGTATTTTTTCCCTCCTTATTCTTATCTCTCCCTTTTTTAGATTTGTTTTTACCGACGTGGGTAGATTGGACTGCATTTACCTCAGAAGTCTTGCCGGTGGGAGTGGCAGGAGACGGAGAATTTTGAACATTAGAAGAAGCAGATTTAGGGTTTGTGCTTGAAGCGGAATGTGATTGGGCTTGGGCAGTACCAATCACACCGTCAGCTGCATGCGAGGCAGCTGGAGTAGTCGAAGTGCTGGAAGTATTAGGACGAGGTAAGTCAGGTAGTAAATCGTAAAGGGTTCTCATTTGTGAATAAACGAGGTCAAGATATTGAGCACAACTTATAGCATGCTCTTATGTGACTACACCACCCATGGAAATGTCCTTACCGATGTCGTTCACAAATTATTTTGTAAACCACTCGGCTAGTAACTGATCGGGGAGCTCAAGTTTAATGAGACGTCATATCCTTCTCCACTCACGGATGTGATCAGATATATGAGTGCCTTTGTTCTATTTGAAGGAAGTCAAAATCTCGATCCACGTGTCATAAAGTATCGGTAACTGGTAATGTGTAAGAAAATCCATAGCTAGGGTGTTGAAATCAGAGAAGAAACCTCATGACAATTCGATATNCACAACCGATAAGGGTTCTTTGAAAAAGACGTAAACGAATAGAGTCATCCATCAACGAGTTGGATGAACACCATAGGTGAAAAGTCATAACGTGATTGTTTGGGTCCTCTCCCGCTCTGTCGTCGAATTTAGGAATGTCCGATGGAAGCTTGGCTGGGATAACAGGCCATTGGAGAGAGTGATGAATAGGATCATTTAAAATCCTTGACAAATCCAGAAGATCCAAAGTGGCGAGAAAGGGTAACTGTCGATTCACCTATGGGTACTGGTGGCTTTGGGGAGGAAGCCCCATCGGCAAACCAGTAGGACCATAAGCAGTCTGCATATAATGTGAAGACCCAGGCATATTCGGTTGTGGTTGGAGAGGATAATAGATCATAGGAGTATACCCTGGAACAAGGGCTTGAGTTTGAGCATCTTCCCCCCAAATGGGATTGAATGAACCTGGATATGGTTGGCCCATGCTAGGGGGTGTTACGGACGCAGTTGGAAACTGCTGCCCCCCAGTCGATTGAGGAGGATTTTGTATCAATTGATTCCAATACTGGGCCAAGGACAGAGGTATGTTTTTCCCATAAGGTGGGGTCGGTCCTCCCATTGAAAGTGGTGTTCCAATTGGGGGAAATTTTCCAATTGGGACTTGCGCACCAAAAGGAATTTGCCCACTGAAAGGGGGTTGTGTCATACCACCTTGGTGAAATTGTCCACTAACCAAAAACTGATAATTTGGAGTGAATGAAGGAATAGTGCCACTAGGATTAGGATTTCTAGTGGAAGACGAAGAAGGTGCTCCAAAAGGAAATTGAGGGAGTTTGGGAACAAAATCAGGAAGAAAGTGCCCAGAAGAAGAAGGACCACTAGGAGAGCCAAATGGAGTTTGTGCAGGAGTAGAAATGGAAGCATTCAATGCACAGTATCCAGGTGGTAGTGTCGGAGCGACGTTGGGTGTTCACGGTGTGTTTATAGGAGAAATACTAACCGCAGTAAACCCGGTTGGAACACTCGAAGTAGCTACAAGATGGGCCATTTCGGCAGGGATAGTAAAGTGATAAGTGGTAGTCACCGGTATTGTCTCTGGACTAGAGATTTTGGAAATCAGTGATGGATTGATTTTGGAAATCATAGGTGAACCTGGACCAAAAAGTTCCCGGCGGAAAACACCTGTAGACCAAAAAATATCTTGGCCTTATATGCCTGGAAAGGGTCCAACTGGTGATCCAGAAGACGTAACAAATAATTCTCTGGAAGAGTTCAGGCGCATAAACGGTCGCTCAGAATCAGGGTGAACTCGAAATTCCTCTCGAGTGTTAGTAATTCAGAAATTCTCTAGAGATTCATTTCATTCCACTTGTGGTGTGGTGACAACTATGACTTCACTTTTCCGAGGAGAGCCCTCAGGTGTACTTGTAGGCAAGGGTTGAGAACCTTCCATATGCTCTGGAGATAAACCATGCATTCTATGTGAACGACGTGGAGGAGCTATTGTAAATGAGTAACCAACTTCACAAAGAAAATCCTATGGTCAACTTCGAGAAACAAACAACACGCACTAGTAAACAAAATCTAGGAAGCAACACCAAGCAAACAAGACCTTCTAATTTCGAAGCCACTAGTTGGTGATGAAATCCAACGTCACAACAATGAGATGAGAAGGGGTTGGGCTAAGGTGGAAAAGTTACGCTGACAACCTACTTAACGGACTTACACCCTGGTGCAAGCTCCCACACATAATCGTGAGTATACCCTCCAAGGAGCCCGAGTGAGTTTGGTCAATGTCAATTCCAGGTACCATGAAGACTTTCCCCTTCACAGTCACCTCGTGTAAGAACCTAGAAAGATAGGCCACTAAGGTCACCACCAACAACAATAAAGCCTGGGGGGACAGTCGACAGCACACACAATGGTAGGGTATCTAGCCTGAAATCAACTCAAAAGGCTTCCACTCATCATTGTGGGTATACCTCCGAGTGATCCTGTAATACTTGCAATCTCTACACTGATATCAACAAAGCAGGGTGAGTAACTCTGTTAATATCAATGCGACCTCGTGCTTGACCCTTGTGTGAGAAGGGCTTCCCAGGACAAGATGTTGCAAATGGAATTTAACACTCCCTAACACAAGATTCTATTGTGTGTTTTGTGCTTTTGGAGAGTGTATCTCTCTTCCTACTCCAAAGTGCTAGCCTAGCTAAATGTTGGTGTAATAGAGCCCTAGAAAAAAGTTACTAGTTAAATTTTATGATTGTGCAGTGTTATTAAGAGCTGTTGTTTACTCAAAGGAAATAGAGATGAAACTTATGTTGTATGACTCTGATTGTTAAGAACTAATACTAGATCTGAAGATATAATCACCACAAATACTGAATACACAATAGATCCACAAAGCAGTATAGAAGAAACCACACAATATTATTACCAAACCCTTGAGGTAGGGCAACACCATACAATGGATCCTATTATGGAAGGGATCCTCTCTTGTTCACTTGCCTATTCGAGGGGACAACCTCCTAATGAGATTCAGCTCCAAATACTATAATTCTCTTCATGTCTCATTACATTGCTTGAACCCCTTTCTATAGTGCTACCATCACCTAAGAACATCCTAGAGGAGGAATCTTCTAGAAGTAGAACCTTCTAAGAATTCCTCTTACATTTATTATATCTAACTACCATAGTGGGTCTTATTTAATAATATAGTAGACCTGGTCCACCTTACATTGAATGACCTCCACTATTATCACTATGGGCCCTCTGGCCCCCCCCACTACCTCTCTAGCTACCTTACACTGACCCAACAATGCATAGATGAGAATGAAATATATCACTTTTCGTTCAATGAATCCTATGTATGGGAGGGAAAGAGAAATTTTTCTAGATCAACCTTGAACTACAATGCAAAACTTCCTTTAAAATGAAAATGCAACAAATCACGCATCAAATAACAATTCTCTATGCTTCTTTTTCAATAATTTCAACAATTTGATTTTCAATGTTTTTCGAAGATGAAAAAGATTTTTTTGAAAGAAAAATTGTGTTCACTTTTCAAAAAGGACCCACACCATGATAGTGAGAGTACTAAAAATCAAAAACCAATGAACAAGCAATGATAAAAACCCAAATCACTCTTTCAATGAAAACAAAAATAAAGAGAAAACCAATGTAGTATTTTCAATCGCATAAGAAAAAAAATGATCAAACCATAAGCAAATGATAAAGACCAAGAAACTCAACTTTCAACTGATAAATGGTCCTTAACTCATCAAACACACTAAAATTATGAAATCAGAGAGTATGGTTTTTCCAAGAAAAGTCTAGAAATGAAAGTCAAGACAAAAGTGACAAGAAGAGACTTGAAATCCTAAGACTGTTCATGCATGAAAACGAAGACAAGAAAGACACCAATCAATGGTCCAAGAAACTCTTATGAGGCACCTAGACTGATTTGGGCAGTTGAAGATGCCAAAACTCAAATCGAAAATTTTGAAAAAATGAGTTCTTAGGCTGGCAATACTACACAGTGCGAGAATTAGGCATTCTCGCAGGTGGCCCTTGAGCAGAGTGCGAGAACCTCACACTGAACCTAAAGGAAGAATGTGAACTCTATAGATTCTCACAGGCTACAGTGAAGTGCAGTGTGAGAACCTCTGAAACTAGTCAATTTTTTGGAAAATGAAGCAAAATTTGAAAAGGCCTCTGGACCCAGAGGGTCTATCAGGATATCCTGAAGACTCAAAGATTGATAGAAAAGGAAAAAAGTGAAACAAGAGAAAATGGCCACAGAAAAATACCAAAAGCCACAAAGAAAATGGGATGCTCCCCAGTGGAGTCGCCAATTTTGTTATCAGACTAATCGGTAGGTGTGGACACTAACAGATCTCCCTAGATCCACCTGGATCTAGAACAAAACAAGACAGGACATGACTCTTTCCCTAAGTTTTGACCATTGAACTAACTAGGAGAAAGGAACAAATAAAATACCTTATTATCGCTTCCTAGGGTCTTTGTTGCTCCCTCTTCAATCCAGTGTTCTCGTGAAGTCAAGACCAATACAACACAAACCAACCAAAGTGAAGATAGCTTAATATATTCAATTGTCAACCTATGTGTATGATCAAGGAATTACACAATAAAGTGGAAATAGCTTTATGGGAAAGGGACATGCCACTGTATCATATTAATTAAAAGTAAAGATTACAACTTGAGCCTTGATGTCGCAAACTTCCTTTCGATGGCTCTTGGATCCGACACACACACTTGCTCAATCCTTGCATGAAGAAGATCAAATCCTCTTGATAGACTTGCTAGAGTCTCCAATTTGTTGTTCAAGCTTAATTCCTTTACACAATTCTTTCACCAATTCTCTAATGAATCTTGCTTAACCTTTTCCATGATAATTCCCTCAATATATAGGAGAGAATGAGATGGTTACTTGGATAAGAATGATTCCACAATATCTGGGAATCTAGTAAAAGGATAACCATTCGAATGCCAACCCATCCTTCTAGAAGATTCCCTTCTAGAAACATCGAGAATTCATCATTTTCCATGCTTTAGGAAGAGTTCGCACCCTAACTATTCAACACAGTGCGAGAAGTTCGCACCCTGACTTAAAGAAGCCTGTGAGAATGGGTCATTCTCGCACCCAAATGTATTAGCAGCCTGCGAACCTCCCTGAAAAATGAGTTTTCTGGGAAGAGATGAAAGTAACTTTTCTCAGGAGAAAGTTCTTATAAAGAGCCTGAGTACACCATCATCAATACATCATCATGAATACCAAAATCATGGGTAACAATTTGAAGATATTTTGAAAGGAGGTACTCTTATGAATCCTTCTTCTTCTTGAGACCTATATGTTTCTGTTGGTCGTTGATTCTAAAATCTGAATCTTCTCGGTGGAGGAGTGTCCCTATAATTTTATTTGTAGAAATTCCTATCCCCTTTGATTGTTTCTGCATAGATTTTTGGATATGTGTCTTGTTCTGTTGTTTTGGATCTTGATCCCTTTTCTGTCTGATTGTATCCAAGTCTGGACTTGTCATGATGATTTTTTTTACTGTTGATAATGTCATTCAAAGTTTTGAGTTGTTCTGCATATTTTTCTTTTGAAGATCCTTTCTTAATGTGACAATCTTTGCTTCCAAATTTCCAATGATATTGTATCTTCCTTCTAGTTGTTCTTTGAGTGCTTCTTCAATTCTTTTATCTTCTTCAATTTGAACCTTCAAATTTGTGTTCATTTGTTCTAGTTCCTGAGTGTGTTCTTTCTTGTCTAGTTATGCTTGTAGTTTCTTGTTTTTCTTCTTCTCTCTTCTAATAACTTCTATGGCACACAACAATTCATCTCGGTAGTCAACTTCTACCTCTTCATATTCTTCTTCGGCCTCTTCATATTCTTCTTCAAAGTCTTCTTTATCATAGTTGTATACTGCCATGAATAGAACTCTTTATGTCTCACTGTCACTGACTTCATCTTCATATGATGATGAGATGTCTTCTTTGGTGCATAATATTTTCTTGAAAACTTTTTTTGTGGTTCTTTTGTCTTTATATGTTTGTTTGATATTTGAGTAACCTTCATCATTTATTTTTTTCTTATGAGAACATTTGTTAGCAAAATTACCAATACCATCACAATTAAAACAAATCAAAGGAATCTTACCTCTATACCTACCATTAGTTCCCTTATTCAATATTCTGACAAAGTTGGTCGCTTCTTCATCATCTTCTGAAAAATCATTGTTGTTGTTATGTTCTTTTTAGTTTTTCTTTCCCTTTTTCTTTGACATTTTGGATGCTTTGAATCGTGCTTCTTTTATATCTAGATTTTCCTGTTTAGTTCTCATTTCATATGCTTTGAATATTCCATTTAGTTCATTCATGCTTATTGAGTTTAGATATGCTCTTTCTCTTAGTGTTGATATCTTAGGGTCAAATATCATATAAAGAAATCTTAGTACTTTTTGAACAATTACAGATTCTTTAATTTCTTCTCCCAATCCCATGATTGCATTTATTGTTTCATCGACTCGTAAAAAGTAAGCAACAATATTCTCATCTTCCTTCATCTTTAGTTGTTCAAACTGACCTGTGTAAGTTTGAATCTTTGTTGCTTTGACTTTTGAATCTCTTTCATAAATATTTCAAAGTTTGTCCCAAATCTCTTTAGCGGATTTACAATGTGAAACTTTAGTGAATACCAATTCTCCAAGACCATTCAAAAGTGCATTTGTGGATTTGGAATTATTATGACCAGGTTTCATTGTTTTTTCATTTGTCCTTGGAACTGATGGTACTGTGTATCCATATAGAATTGATTGCCAAATTTCAAATACATGTGCCTATATATATGTCTTCATCCTTATGCTCCAAAATGCATACTTATGTCCATCAAACTGTGGTATTCCATTTTTATACATGTTGTTTCTCTCCATGATCTACCTTTCAGTGGTTAAATTGATTTCTGAAGGAACCTTCTCTAATACCAATTGTTGGATTACTAAGAGGGGGGGTGAATGATTAATAGAGAAATCTAATCCTTTTTAACCATATAATGCAAGTGTTATATCAATGTAGAATTATCATCCAATATTTGCAGAGTAAATAAACAATGAACAAATGAAAAATCATACACATACATAGTACACCAGTGTTTTTACATGGAAACCCAAAGCGAGAGAAAACCATGGAATTATGTTTCTTATATGTCTTGAAGAATTACATTCATTGGAAGCACCAACTTCCTTTTTTTTCCAGCTACAACTGAAAGGAGGCTCCAACCCCCTAGTTTCTCGAGCTACAACCTGAGGGAAGCTCCAACTTCCCAATTCTCTGGCTACAACCAAAAGGAGGCTACAACCCCCTATGTTCTCCGGCTACAATTGGAAGGTGGCTACAACCACCTGTCCTTGCCCCATCCAACCGCCCTGAAGTAGAAGTAGAATGATGGAACCATTGTCACACTATAACTGTGAGATATACCAATGTACAACTATATCAACATGTACCACTGACCTGCAGCCAACCTATACAACTGCCACATAATCATTTTGTACCTAAACTGAACATGTATCAACAAAATACAACAAGTACGTGACATGTAGTTTTGTAGCATGCGTATGTACGTGCCCTTTCTGTTATGCATCCCGCGTATGTACACAACCAAATTGTTATGTATCATGTGTATTCCTTATGAAAACAAGGGTTTTCTTTCTCTTGAAAATTTATGACCCTCTGTAACTTTTTCACATAGATCTGTAACATGTCACTGTATCAAGATTATATTTGTACCATGTGCCTTTACCCAAAAGCTCTATATCTCTCTCTAATCATGTGCCACATAAGTGTGTGTAAGAATGAACAAGTATAATATCACTCACATGATCCAGACATCAAACCATTTATAGTATTCAACCTTTCAATACATCAACCACTTCACAAATACAATCTCTCAACTATGTACCATAAAAACCCTTAGCCATATGCCAAGAAATACAAGATGTTCCACAACTCTAATAAGATGTCTCAATGATAAATTATACCAACTCTATATTTCTGTAGATCTGAGTTATACAGAATATCCCATGAAACCACTAGTATCTCTAGGGAGAATCCTCAAATGTCCATAACCATTTCTCAAGCATACATCAAAATCCAACTATTCATAGAAATAAGACATACCTTTTGACCCAGTGGATAGATCTAATGATTTTTATCACTATAGACATTCATGGGAGCTTGTTCTCAGAATATAAAACCTCGGCTTCTTCATCTCCTCAGATTTCCATGTCTTTAACCTCAGGTACACGCCCTATAATACTGACAACCCACGTATGTGTGTGTCCTTCTTTACTGTTAGCCTGCGTATGCGCGTACCCTTATGTAATGCTAGCCCGCATACACCTCAGAACCTAGGGTTTTCAAGTATTCGCTATAATTTTTAGACTTTCATCATCAACCCTTTGTGTTACCTCAGACTTTTTCCACTTCAGATGTATCAATAAGTATTTTCAATAAGCCTTACACAACAACAGATATTCAATGTGTTTGAGTGTGATTAAATGAGAGAGCCTTTCCTCTTATTTATAGTTTCATGTAGCATTCCACTTTCCTTATTTTAGGGAGTTCTCCATTAACGTTATTATTTAAATAATTTCTTTTGCAAACACTTTGACTTTTTGGGGCTTCTAGATGACTCGTGAGGGTTCTCCAACTTCACATGGCCATAACTCTCTAACCATGAGGATTTGTGTAATGTTCCACATACCACCAGAAATGGCATGACATGTACTATCCATCTGAAAAAGTATTACCTACAAATATCTCAAAACTCATACCATTATCCATCAAACAAACTTGGGTCGATTACTCAAACCATTGTGCTACCAGACTTTCTTCAAGGGTTGACATCAATGACAACCAACCCAATTAATAAATATTATGTTCAAGGTGACTTTTTATAGGTTCATTTGGGTGATGATGCACCATGCAAAATTGTTGGAATGGGAAAGGTAAAAATAAAGCAAATGAATAGAAACCAGTGGTTTTTGAAAGAGGTAAGACATGTTTCAGATCTAAGGAAAATTATAATTTCAACAAGGCAGTTGGAAATTCAAGGTTATATATCCATAGTTACAAATAAGGTGTGTAAGGTCACAAAAGGAACACTAGTCATAGAAAAGGGAGAGAAGGTAGGTACATTGTATTTATGTACTGGTAATATTAACTATTTTATATCTTTAGCTTCTACAGGAGTGGATACAACACTGTGGCATCATAGGCTTAGACACATGAGTGAGAAGGGGATGCAGATACTTCAAAAAATAAATTTCTTGTTGGATATTAAACAAATTTATTTGTATTTATGTGAGCATTGTGTTTATGGAAAACATAAGAGAGTCAGATTTCTCAAAGTTGGAAAAGAAAAGAAGATTGAAAGGTTAGATATTGTGCATACAGATGTATGGGAACCAACTCGGGTATCATCTCTTTGTGGCTCTCGTTATTATGTTACTTTTATTGATAATGCAACTAGAAAAAAATGGATTTATTGCATTTGACAAAAATCTGATGTTTTTGATACTTTTAAGAAATGGAAATCTTTGGTTGAGAATGAGATAGGAAAAAGGTTGAAGTGTCTCAAATTAGAAAATGGAGGTGAATATTGCAGCAAGGAGTTTGATGATTATTGTTCATACCATGGGATTCGTAAAGAGAATATAGTTCCAGATACACTGCAAGAAAATGGTGTGTCGGAAAGGATGAATAGGACAATCATGGAGATTGCAAGGAGTATGAGATTGAATGTTGGTTTTCCCTTAGATTTCTAAGTAGATGTCGTAGATATTCAATGAGATGTCATATGGGATTATGAAAATCACAAAATCATTAGGAGTAGATATATCATATTAAATGAGAAGGTCATGTACAAAGGTCAATTGCAGGGAAAGAAACAGGAAAAAGAAAAACCAGAATACACAGTTCTTGATGAGATCATTGAAAAAGAAATTTCAAAGGTACCAGAAAATCAAAATGTACAACGGTAGGAGAAACATGTACCTAAAACTCCTACAAGTGTTGTTAGAATATCTATCAGGTTAAGTAGACCCCCTAAACAACACTCTACTTCATTGTATTATTTATTGTTGATTGATTCTGGTGAACCATAATGTTATGAAGAGGCAATGCAGATAGACACTAAAAAGAAGTGGGAGAAAGGCATGAAAGAGGAAATGGATTCCCTGGAAAATAAAAATACTTAGGATTTGGTTCAGTTTCCTGCAGGAAAAAGAGCAGTGTGGAATAAATGGGTTTGCAAGTTGAAGGAATAAGATGGAGGCAAAAAGCGATACAAGGTGTTGACCAAAATTTGGTCATCTATATTTTCTCGCTCTTCGATTAATAAAAAAAAAAAATATCAGAAGATGAAAATTTTTGAACTATTATAAGTTCATTATGTGGTCCCTGGTCTTAGCTTCGTCACGCATTTTTTAGATTGGAAATCCGCGTTTGTATGCTTAAGATATCCAGGTTTAAATTTTAAAGCGGAAAAAGATGCCTCTTTCATGTGGAATAAAAATAATATTTTGGAAGCGCTTTTAATTTTTTGGGGGGTTCAAGTCCCTTGAAAATATTCTTGTGTTGGGTTAAAAACCCATAAAAAATCTTCATGGCATCTCTCGTGGGCACATGTCATTCTCCTCTACTTAGTTTTTATTTGAGTTATGGTGGTCGGTCAGACTCGCCGTAACTACCTCACCTCTCCCCTTCATCCCCCTCATGTCCATCCCCAACAAATTCACCTCACTCCCCAACCCTTCCCCACTCCCCACATTTACCATCCCCTCACTTCCACTGCCTAAAAAATCCCCTCTCCATTTCTTCACCCCTCATCCCTCACATTCCCATAATTAACTTTTGTTTTAGTTATGGCGGTCGTTCGAACTCGCCATAACCCAAATCACTCCCTCCCCCTCACTTCCCAACCCACCAACCCTCCCCCGACACTCTCACCTCACCTCACCTCTCCCGCACCTCACCTCACCTCACCCTACATCACTCCCTCTCACTCTCACCTCACCTCACCTCACCTCTCCCTCACCTCACCTCACCTCACCTCACCTCACCTCACCTCACCCTACATCACTCCCTCTCACTCTGCTCCCTACATTTCTCCCTCCCATATTCCACCACCTACATTTCTACCCTCCCCCTACACTACCCTTTTCCTCTTTCCTACATTCCTGTGCCTCCCACACTTAACTCCTTTCATAAAACTTTATTATTATTATTATTATATTACCCACCTTTTAACTTTTCAATTTTGTCAATTATTTTATTTAACCCACATGTAACCTTATTCCATGTGCCCAAATCTCCTTGGATGAAATGGAAATATGTTTAATCATATGGAGGAGTGCCAAATGGAATCCAATTAATTGGAGACACGTGGAAATATATTAATGGTTGGACAAAATTTAATCCAAGGGCCCAGATTTGTCCACGGATTTTGATCAATTGTGGTTGAGTCACTATCTTGCAGAGTCCATAACTTGAGCTCTGACTATCGGAATCGCGCAAACTGTATACCATTGGAAAGGTATTTCGACGTAGAATATTATGGTATGAGTTTCAAAGGCTGAATGTTGTTACAGTTTCCCCATAAATTAAAATATCAGCCAGCTTCATTTTTAATGGACATGTGCGACAACTCAACTTCACGAGCTCATATCTTGAAATCCAGGAAACAGATTTGGACAAATTTTATATCATTGGAAATATAAGACAATGAAGATAACATATGAAATGATTTCCATATACAAAAAATGTATTATCATTCCCAAATAATTAAAACAAAGACGTCCTCTTTTCATGGGAAATTAATTAAATTTCAAAAATAAAAGTTTAATTAAACTTTTATTAAAAAAGGAGAGGGACCCACTTTCAATATACTTGTATTAATTATGTGAATTAATTAATGAGTAATTAATGAGGTACTAATTAAAGTGAATGTTTCAAGAAGAAACTTGTACAATAATTTCTAGAAGGGAGAAACCCTAACTACCCAAGTAGTTAGAAAATCTCTCCTTAAAAAGAGAAGAGAGGCTTTGTCAAAGGTCCAACAATCAATATTGTAGAGAGAGACCATCAAAGTGAGTTTATGCTAATAATATATTTGTTTTTTCTTTATCAATTCCTTCATCCAGTTGTTCCACCTCTTTCACTAGAAATTTTTAACCAAAGACTGATAACTCCTCTTTTCTTCTTACCAGGTCATGATGTTCTTCTACCGCCCATCATATTCCTTCTAAGAGATTATTTCTTGTATTTATTTTCTTTATGGTCCACGAGAGCCCCAATCCCAGTATTTAAGACAAACTCATTTTAAATTTCAAAGAATATGTAACAGACTATATATTTTTTAGAAATTTCAAGAGAGCTACTTTGGGAACAATCTCGATTGTGCTTTGTAAACTTGTTTTTGGAATATAAAGTATTTGAGTTTGATCTATAATTATCTTTATCTGAGCTTACCATGTGTCTACTCTATTAAATTTATCTTATGCATGTGAATCATCTTCTTTTTTATTTTTTGTGATCAGAAATATTTATCTTAAACTATGATGGATGTGAGGAAATTTTATCTATTTTTGTTGAATGTATGAAGTGTGCAGTGTTGATATTATGGTAGCTACGGGAGGTATTAACCTCCATGTGTAACCCTAACAAGAATAGAATATTCTGGGAAGCAAGAAGAATCGTAAAATATTTGCACATAACCCTAGAAGTAAAGTCGGCTAAAGAGACTATTTTATATTGAGTCTTTAGCCTCCAGAAAGAGAAGTTGGCCCAGAACGCCTGGAGAAAGCAGTATAAATATAAGGCATGAGAGCTCATTTTGCACACACATCTTGCAACTGCAAAAATGTAAGAGTGCGCACTGCAGAAACTGGGTAAGTGCGCAAGTCTAGAGAGTAGCCACAGCTGCAGCTACTGCAACCTGTATTCTCATATTAGGATTGGAATTTCTATTGGTTATGGTTTGGACTTTCTTCTTTTTTTTATAGCTCTGAAGAGAGGTACGTTACATTGATTGTCTATTAGTCTTAGGTTTTACTTCCGAAATCATTCTCTCTCAAGGTTAAGGTGCTCAGGGGTGGCTTTGGCCTATGGTTGGGTGACAATATTGCTATATTGTCTATGGTTAAACGAGCACATCTATTATTTCTAACAAGTTATGGGCCCACATTATCTTCAGACAGTTTAACCACTAGAAGATAGATTGGGAGGATTTCCTCAGCTACAGTTGCAATTGCAGTCAATTTTTGTTGCAGCAACGAAACCCTAACCCTCTTGTTGAGGCACCTTAAGTGAAGATATTGAATAAATTTCTGGATAGTCTAGTGCACCCTAACCCAGTGCACCTCCTGGTACTCCCATCAAGCCAAGACGCCAAGTTTGAGTTTTTGGTCAAAATCAAAGGTTAACCAAGTCAAAGTCAAAGTAGTGATGACTTACTCTATGAAGTCAGAAAATAAGTTAGAAGGGGCTTCTAACTTCAAAGCATGGAAGACAAGGATTGACCTCATCCTTGCCAAGAATAAAGTGTTGGATATCGTGAAAGGAAATATCGTAGAACCATAGTTTGAAGAAGGAAAAGAGAAGGAACCTCAGAACTTTGCAGTTATGGATAAGTTCAAAGACAATGACATCAATTCCATGAGTATCATAGTGGACTCTTTAAAACACCACTTGATACCCTACATATCCCATCTTATTTCATCTAAGAATATGTGTGATGCTCTAACTAACTTCTTCTCACTCAAAAACATTGGACAAGTAATTAGTTTGAAGAATGAGCTCCGTGACATGAAAATGAAATAGCATAACATCATACCTTGTGAGAGTATTTTAGTTAACATATCAACTAAAAGCTATTGAAGAAATCATTTCAGAGAAGGAACTGGTAAATATAGCACTCAATGGTCTTCCCAAGGCATGGGATGCATTTTCCACAAGCATGAACACAAGAAAGGATTTTCCCACATGTGAAGAACTCTGGACTTGTTTTGCACAAGAAGAATCAAGGATTAATGCAAAAGAGAAACCCCAAAAGAAATACGAAGATCAAGATTTCACAAAAAGGTTCAAGAATTTCATAAATAAGAAGAATTTTGGCTCAAGGAAGAAACCAAATAAATAAAAGGATATGTCAAAGATAAAATGTTTCAACTATCAAAAATATGGTCACTATAGGAACCATTGTCCTAAGTTAAGAAAAAGGAAGGAAACAGATGAAGCAACAGTTGTCGAAGAAAGGGAACCATCTAAGAAGACCAAGCAGGATAAAATAGACTTCTTCTTCTAAGTCAAGGTAACAATATTCTTCATAGTTATTGTACATACCTTGTTTATATAGTTTATGTATATATCTTTCATATCTATTTCCTAGAAGATAATATGTTCAAGTGAAACAAATACCTATGGAAGAATAACAAGATAAGGATTGCTATCACGATGACTACAAGTCAAGAAATACACATGAGAAGATGAAGTACATTAACAATCCTTGGTAACAATTCATGTGGAAGATATTATATAAGTAACAACTACCAGATAATCCGAAATCAAAATCAAACTTGAAGAGACCAAGAAGAAGTCAAAACAAAAAGAATTCAGCAATCAAGAGGAAATTATAAAAAGACTCGTGACACTTTGTAGAAGGAAATAAGGATGCATATGGAAGCATGGACTCTCTTAGATGGAGGGAGATGATTATAGAATTCCAAAATAAGAGCATGCATTCATGCATTAACCAAGGATTAGGAGGGAGCTAATACTAAATGATATGATATATTGAGGATTATGAAGTATATGTCCTTGTTCCCATTGAAAGTAGCAACCATGATAATCAACATGTGTTCAGAAGAAGTCTTCTTTGAAAATAATCCTCAAAGTATTCTTGATTGTCCATATACATCCATGATCCTATGATAAAAGGAATAAGTTGGAATCTTTGGGGCATGGAATATAAAGAAGACTCCATGGACCCAAGAGATAAAGTGAAACATGAGGAAGAACATGAAGATTCCAAGAAAGAAAGAAAATCCAAAACAACCAGTTATTATACCAAGAATCACAAGACTACCAGCTTGGTTTGAACCCATTAGAAGGAATCAAGCAGAAGAAATGGAAGTTATGATGAAAAAAAGTATATGTGAAAAAGGGTTATGAATGGAAGCATTGTGAGATTCAGAACTAGAGGTTCTTCCAGAATGAGGAGAAGACTATGATAATAGCTTGTTCCTGTAAACCATATATACCTCTATCTGAGCTACTATATCTCTTGCAGTATCCATGGATTGAATATTACATCAGTTGGTTGTAAAAGAGTGTTATTCCCAATAGAGCATTTGAGGAAGAAGCTTATGTAAAGAAATCTCAAGGTTTTGTGGTATACCAGAAAGAGACCCATATATACATATATAAGAATACCTTGTATGGATTCAAACAACTTGATGCAGAGTATCTCATATACAATAGAATCACGGTGAAAAAATTATATGACAGAAATAGTGTATCAAAATAGTTACTCAGAAGTCTGGGATGATGGATTGCTAATCCATGGAAAACTCTCATGATGATAGAAGAAGTGTTATTTGGATATGTTTCAGTTTGAACCTTGCCAAGATGTCATGAGATATCAAGAAACCGAAGTGTTGAATTCAACCATTGTAATGATCAGATCTATATGAAGCCTTCAGATAAAACCAGTGTTCTATAACATACCAAAGTACATTGAGATCAAGCATTACATTCTCTGTGATGAATTCCAGAAAAGAGAAGTGGTTCTCCAATATATCTCCATAGATGAAAAGATAGAAGATATCTTGGTAAAGCCTCTATCCAAAATGAAAAGTTTGCATACGTAAGAGACAAGTTGGGGCTCATGGAGATGATTTCCTTATTGAAAAAGGAAGAGATTTCTCCCAGGTTGGGAGGGAGCATTGATGTGTTATTGATTTATGGATAGTCATTTTTTGGTTCGAAAAATGGTCCAAGATGAGCAGTTCCTTTCGAGTTTGGAAAGTGGTTTGAGATTTCTGATGGACAGGCATTTTCCAATTTCGAAAATGGTCTAGATCGGATAGTCATTTTCGTAATGAAAATGGTTCGATAGATTGTTGATGTACCATGGAAAGTGATTCCCCTTGTGGCCAGTGTGGGGGAATGGTCTAGGACAGTCATTCTTCTTGGAATTCACTCTTAGTAGTGGTCAAGTAGAATGGTCTACCTCGTCGGGCAGTCATTCTTTCAAAGTTCACAGTTGTGATTAGTTTTGAAGAATGGTCCATTTTGGAGGTTGGTTCAGGAGAGTCATTTCCATTAGGAAATGATCTGGATAGTCATTCCCTAGGGAAAAATCATTCTATCCAGGTTGCACTATGTTTAGTGCCGAAGGACTAACCCAGTTAGGTGAATGGTCCAGGTTCAGCAATCAGGGATAGGCATTCCCTAGGTCAGACTCATTCTCTCCAGGTTGCACTATGATTAGTGTCGGAGGAATGGCCTAGTTAGGTGACTAGTCCAAGATCAGAAATCAAGGACATTTATTCTTTTTTGCTTGAGAAGAATAGTCCAGATAGCCCATGGCTAATGTTTTACTTTCTGAGGGAAGATGCTCTTCCTGATCTCACAGATGTGAGTGGAAGAATGGCCCAGATAAATCAGTTTATATCATGATATTGTTTCTATGCAGGTTGATATCAGATGATATGATTGTTTTGGAGACTGCATGTCTCTGGATAGTAGATGTATTCTACTGTGGTGGATGTGTTCCACTAGTTGTGATTATGTGTCCCTGATTAAGTAGTTGCATGCTACTTTGTGTCATTGTGTACCACTGGATAGTAGTTGTGTACTACTATGGATAGACACAGTTGTGTTCTATTGGATGGCATTGTTCTGATTGCCATGGAGACTATCACTAGTGTTGGAGATGATTTCCAACTAGATGGATAGTTATTTTGTTGATGGACAGGCATTCTCCAGGCAGAGAATGGTCCAGGCAGGACAGATTGTTGGTGGAAATACATCCTTCTTGTGGAGAATGGCCCAAGTTGATAGATTGTTGATTTACCATGGACAACTATTCTTCTAGGACATATATCTAGATTAGAAGAATGGTTTGTCTCCTTGAATTCACAGTAGTGTCTGTAGGGAAAATGGTCCAGATGTATGTCTAGATTAGAGGAATAGTCCTTGTATCCCATGGCGTGGCTTCCAGCATCTGTTGGAATAATTATTCTTCTAGGATATATGTCCAGATTAGAAGAATGATTCTTGTATCACTCTATGGAGTGAGTGACTTATTGAGAATCATGCCTAATTACTCAGATGGAGTATGTATTTGAGAGATGATGCAGTTGATGCTATCAGATGATACTGATAGTGATGATGGTGCTCGTGATCTAATCATGATCTATCATGCATGTCTATGATGATGCTACCGATTGAATGGTATGTTTGTACCCAATACCATTTCTTTCAATACCTCCACAGCTAGGAGGGAGTGTTGATATTATGGTAGTTGCGGGAGGTATTAACCTCTACGTGTAACCCTGACAAGAATAGAATATTTTGGGAAGAAAGAAGAACCCTAAAATACTTGTACATAACCCTAGAAGTAAAGTCGGCTAAAGAGAATATTTTATATTGAGTCTTTAGCCTCCAGAAAGAGAAATCGGCCCAGACAGCCTAGACAAAGCAGTAAAAATATAAGGTTCCAGAGCTCATTTGGCACACACATCTCGCAACTGCAGAAATGTAAGAGTGTGCACTGCAGAAACTGGGTAAGTGTGCAAGTCTAGAGAGTAGCTGCAGTTGTAGCTACTGCAACATGTATTCTCGATTTATGATTAGACTTTCTATTGGTGATGGTTTTTACTTTATGCCTTGTGTTCTAGCTCTGGAGAGAGGTACGCTACATTGATTGGCTATTAGGCCTAGGTTTTCCTTCCAGAATCATTATCTGTCAAGGTTAAGGTGCTCAGGGGTGGATTTGTCCTATGGTTGGATGACAATATTGCTATATTGTCTATGGTTAAATGAGCACATTTATTATTTATAACATGTAGTTCTTGGTAATCTCTCAGGAACTTTCTTTAAAAGTAAAACAAAACATTTTCTTGATTGTTATTTTATATTTTTTTTATTACCATGACGAACTTTTACAAAGTCCCACATTCTGAATATCTAGAGTCCCAAGAAAATCTGAATTAAGGAGGAGTACCACCTCTATAAAAACGCAGGGGGGATTTATGTCCTCATGAGGTTGTCATTTTTATCTTAATGGATTCAAGTATCAACACAAGGCTAGACTTGTTGTAAAGGGGTTTGCACAAAAGAAAGGTATAGATTTTGATTAAATATTTTCTCTTGTTGTTAAAATGACTTCAATTAGGACTATATTAAGTCTTGTGGCAGTAGAATATTTGCATCTTGAACAGTTAGATGTAAAAACAACTTTTCTCCATGGGGATTTGGAGGAAGAGATTTATATGTAGCAGCCACAGGGGTATGAGGAAAAAGGGAAGGAAAATTTGGTATGCGGGTTAAAGAAGAGATTGCATGTCCTAAAGAAAGCTCCAAGGAAGTGGTATTTGAAGTTTGGCGGATTTATGAAAGAACAAGGTTATAGTAGATGTCATTTTGATCATTGTGTTTATTTTGAAAGGCTAGAAAATGGAAGCTACATTATCTTCCTATTGTATGTAGATGACATGCTTGTTGTAGGTTCTAATATGTAGAATATAAATGTGCTCAAGAAGAATTTAGCTAATTCATTTGTGATGAAGGATTTGGGTGTTGCAAAAAAAATCCTTGGTATGAGAATAACAAGAGATAGGAAAATTCGCAAATTGGCATTCTCTCAGGGTGAGTACATAGAGAAGGTGTTGGAGAGGTTTAGAATGTAGAATGGAAAACCAGTTATTACACCTTTGGCCAGACATTTCAAATTAACCAAGGAAATGTGTCCCAAGACATAGGAGGAGATACAATACATGTCCAGGGTCCCTTATTCATCAGTAGTTGGCAGCTTGATGTATGTGATGGTTTGCACAAGACCAGATATTGCATATGCAGTGGGAGTTGTGAGTAGGTATATGAACAATCCAGGTAAAGAACATTGGGAGGAATTAAAGTGGATTCTCAGGTATTTGAAAGGTACCAGTACTCATGCATTATGTTTTGGAGGTTCAGACATTGTTCTATAGGGACATGTTAATTCAGATATGGAAGGTGATAAAGATAGAAGGAGGAGCACCACAGGGTATATTTTTACCGTAGGTGGAATAGTAGTAAGTTTGATTTCAAAAATGCAAAAGGTTGTTGCACTTTCAACAATAGAGGCAAATTACGTTGTTGCTACAGAGGCTAGTAAAGAGATGATTTGGTTACATAGGTTTATGGAGGAATTAGGAAACAAGAAAGAGAATAGAAGGTTTTACTATGAAAACGATGATGCCATTCATATTGCAAAGAATTCATCCTTCCATTTGAATACTAAGAATATACATCTCAGGTACCATTTCTTATAATCCATCTTGGAAGATGGACATTTGAAGTTTGAAAAGATACACACTAGCCAGAATCTTGTAGACATGTTAACAAAGGGAGTAACCAGGGAGAAATTGAGTTCCTACTCAGTTTTAGTTGGTATTCAAGCATGAAGGTGAATATCAGAAATTTTCCAGGTCTAAGAAGGATCATAGTCCAGCAAATACAACATCGGTGGAGTTGTTGAGATCATTCTCCAAGTGGGAGATTGTTGGTTGTGGAGCCTGATTCTCTTCCTGATTCATAGGTTTTTGTTTTCATCTATATTTATACCCCATGAATACTTTACAACCTTGAATATTGTACACCCCTCAATGCGGGGGATTTATAGGGGGGATTCTCCCCCCTGTAGGGTTTGGGGGAAAGCGGGCCCCCAATGGGGATTTGGGGGTGAAGCCCCCAAAGGAAAATTTTCCTTGTAAATGTATATTGTAATTTCATAGTAAATCTGGAAAATTGTTGACCCTTGACCAAGTTTTGGGAGATCCTTGGTCAAGTTGACCTATTTTGGGACTTCGACAGCCTGTTGAAGGTGGAGCGCAAGACAAAGCGGAGATCGCAGGATCTCGACCCCTTTTTAGGTTTTGGGATTATGTAATGGGAATGGGATGTCAGCCCATGGGTTTACCCATGCTTAGGCCTATTTTGTAATATATAAATAGATGTTTAGGCGATGTAAGAAGAGAAGATAAAAAGGAGGCATCTATGCGATGTTGTGATAAGTGCAATTGTGGCTTGTAAAAGGCTTTGTGCATACTGTGAGAGACTTGCATAGCTAAGTGTAAGTGGTTGTAACAGACTGTGAAGGGATTTGTGTTGTAATGCAAGGAAGAAGGATCTAGCAAGCTGCATAGATCTTCTGTCCTATGCGGAGTAGGGTTTTGAGGCTCTGTGCATGTAACCTATTGAAGAAGCTAATAAAGAAGAAGAGTTGGTGGACGTAGCCCCAGGGTGGGGGTGAACCACGTAAATACTGTGTTATTCTTCTCTATGTGATGTTTTGATGTGTTTGTGTCTTTACTTGATAAGTGCTTTGATATAGATGGATAGATCTTTTTATGCTTTGTTCTTATGAGGACCTTGGATGCCATATCTGACCTATGTGAACTTGCTTAGTGCTCGAATCTTCTAGATCTAATCTATTTCTTTATGCTAAGTGATTAGATACATTAAATCTGGGTGAATGTTGTGATGCTTTGTTTTCTCTGTGGAGTAGATATTGGTTAACTAATGATGAACTAATGATGCTAAGTTATCTAATAAGTATTATAATCATATATCGATGTCCCAGCTAAGGTTGCAAACATTGGATTCCTGCAACCACCTCTGCCTCTACCTCGGGTGAGACTTCATCTGCTTTGCAGGTATTGCCAAAAGGGTCAGTAGTTAGGGTTTTGTTGGTGTGTTGTTGTAGCGTTGAACCCTGGGTCCACCCCTATTCCAAAAAATGGTTCCGTTGCCAGGACATGAAACTGTGATTGTTGGGAACTGAGAAAGAAGAAGCTTTGTGCAAACATTCATCTTGAAATCGTGGAAGCTTCGTGCATAGATATTTTTCCGTAGTGTGCAGCATTCTACTTGACATGTGAAGCTTTGTGCTAAGGAAAGAGGTCAGATTTGAGGAAAAGAGGTAATATTTGCAAGCTTTGTGCTCTGATAAAGGTAAGAATAGTGAAAAGCTCTAGATCTGAAAGCTTTGTTCTCTGTAGAAGTAAGATAAGTGGAAATTTTTGTTTCAAAAGCATGGATCTAGGTATGCTTGATAGATTATGTCCTAGATCGAAAACTAGGGTACTGGTAGATGAAATAAGGTTTGGCATGAGTAGATCTAATAAGAATAGTGAAAGATATATTATACCTATGCATAGAAAGAATGTTTGGACTAACAAGTGTATGCATGATCCTAGAAAATATTTGTTGCAGGTTAGCTCCTATGATCCTAGCGTGCAGTACAGGAAGGGTTGGGGATCATTTAAAAGAAAGAGAGGAGTAACCCTCTGTTACAGTTGCAGAGAACCAGGACATCTCACTAAGGAATGCCTTGGGGGGATATCTAGTTGCCTTTGTTGTAAAGCTATGGACCATGACGTATTAGATTGCCCTGGAATGATTGCTAAAGTTGAAAGAATGAATCTAAATCAAGAAAACCCTAAGGGAGATCCAGAAACTAATATTAGGAAATAATCCCAATAAGATACAGAGAAAGTATTGCTACAGATGAAAGAAGCCCTGAATGACCACCGACATGTCAGATTATCAGAGATCTTCAAAGAAAAAGAATGCATTGAAGCAAGAATAGGAGACTTCGATGTTGACTGTGTTCTGGATGAGGAAACACAGGTGAATATTATGATAGAAAGAACTTGGGAACTTTTAGGAAAGCCTGCTATGATTCCTTCATTGGGAGGAATGGGATTATTTAGAGGAAAATTGATAACCCTCTGTGGAAGACTTACCAAGCTACCTATGACTTTCAATAGATCTTTGACAGAAGAATATTTTGATATCATTAAATTTATTGAGGACAACGCACCATTTGCCATGTTACTAGGAAGACCTTGGATTGAAAGAGATCAAGCCAGAATGAAGGAAGAAGAAGAAGTCTTAGAGCAGAAGTAACAAGAGTTAAAATATTTTATAACTAGAAGGGTTGCACAATTGATTGAATAACAGGATAACAGATCACAGCCATATAACAACAATGACATAGATGTCGAAGTTGCAATAACACTAGAGGACCCACAGAAGACTGAAATATCTATCCCAGATAAAGAAAGAATATTACCCTTAAAAGAATCTCAACAACGTGAAGTCACCATGTCAAAAGAAGATAAGAATCAGAATGGGAAAAGGAATACTGAAACAAAGCTCACTAGAAAGAAGGCTAGAAAGCTAAGTAAGAAAAGGGTTAAGATCGAAAGTTGCAGAAAGATCCAGAAGAAACCTTGCAGAAGGAAAATTTGAAAAATTGGAGCTTCGTCGAGATATCATCACAACGACACATGGCACTTCACCATGGAGAATCGATATATCCGTTGG
>ML786091.1:287489-306787 GCA_009831015.1 Picea engelmannii | reverse complement strand
CAGATCTTTGGATTTTTGCTTGCAAACAGCAGGTGAAGGAGATAAAGGAGAAAAAGAACTCAAAGTTGTACTCTATGTGTGACAGGAAATTAACACAATGAAGCCAAGGAGACGAGGATATCAACCACCATTGGAAAATCGAGCTGTGGAAAGGGAGATATGAGAACTTCATTCAATATTAGAGGTGATGGAGGCAGCATAGAGATGAGCACCTAATGTTGGAGACATCAACAATGTAGAGAGAGAAGAAGCAGTGGGCGAGAATGTTGTTGAAGAGGCTGCAGGAGAGGATGTTATCAAAAAACGCTTGCTAAGAGGAGTTTCCATATTGGGAGGAAGATCCAAGATAGAGGTCCCAATGTATGAAGGCAACCTGGATGCTGAAGAGCTATTGTATTGGATAATATCCATGGACAAATATTTCAACTATGAAGACATCAATGAGGAAAGAAGGGTGAGACATGTTGCCACCAGGATAAAAGGACATGTAACGCTATGGTGGGATGAACTACAGGCTGAGAGGAGAAGCAAGGGAAAACAAAATATAAAGAGTTGGGACAGAATGGTATCCAAGATGAAGGCTAAGTTCATGCCCAAGGATTATCAAATCAATCTGTTCAAAAAGATTCAGAACCTGAGGCAGAAGGGGATGATAGTTAAAGAGTACACAGAGGAGTTATATAGGCTAAACATCAGAACTGGACAAAGAGAGAGAGATGAAGAAAAAGTTTCCAGATATATAAATGGCCTGAGATATGAAATCCAGGATGAGCTCAGCATGATGTCAGTAAGGACAGTGGAGGATGCTTATCAGTTTGCGCTGAAGGAAGAGGATAATTTGGCCAGAAAACAAAGCCAGCGGGGGAGAGGTAAAATCTCGGTCCCAAGCAAAAGCAAGGGATCTACCCATGACAGAGAACATAATCCTAAGGACGAGACTGAGAAACCACATAGTCACTCAGAAAGAGGAGTAAGTTCTCGAGAAAGACAGGGTGGTGGAATAAATTCTTCCAGAGGGAGAGGAAGAAGAGGAAGAGGAGACGTAAGATGTTATGCATGTGGAAAGACATGACACATGTCTTGGGACTATCCTAAGAAAAAGAAAGAAGGAGCAGGTGAAGCTCATATTTCAGAAGCACAGAGAAGAGATGTTGAAGCGAAAGGATTAGAGGATGGGAGGTCCCTGATGTTGAGGAAAGTCCTCATAAAACCAGAGGTAGAAATTGAAAGGCCAGTGCAGAGGAATAGTCTCTTCAGAACATCTTGCAAGACTAAAGACAAAGTATGCAAGGTGATAATCGACAGTGGGATTACTAATAAATTAGTATCCACGGAGATGGTGGATAAATTGGAGCTGGAGACAACTGCACATCCAAATCCATACAAAGTCTCATGGTTGCAGAAAGGACACCAGGTAATGGTTACTAAACAATGCTTGGTTGAATTTAAGATAGGATGATATAGAGATGAAATTCTGTGTGATGTAATTCCCATGGATGTATGTCATATTCTATTGGGAATACCATGGCAGTTTTATAGGAATGACATTCATGATGGGAGAAAAAATACATACACATTAGAGAAAAATGGTAGAACACACATGTTATTTCCAATAGAGGAGAAGAAAGTGAAAGAGGAAAATAGCACAAGAATACTTCTCATGAGTGGGAAGGAAGTCCTGAAATAAGTTAAGTAAGAACATGAGATGTAGTTCGTTGTGGTGAGGAAACCTTGAGTTATCCTTACAAGTACATCGATGGAAGATTTTTCTAAAGAAGTTTAGGAATTACTGGAAACTTTCATAGACATAGTGGTGGATGAGTTTCCTAGCTCATTACCACCTGTCAAAAGTATCAGCCACCATATTGACTTCTTAAGTGGAGAAAAATTATTTTCCAAAATAGATTTGAAAAGTGGATATCACCAGATCAGGATAAGAGAAGGTGATGAGTGGAAAATAGCCTTTAAGACAAACGAAGGTTTGTATGAGTGTCTTGTTATGCCATTTGATTTAACAAATGCCCCGAGTAATTTTATGAGGCTGATGAATGAAATACAGAAATATTTCATTGGCAAGTTTGTGGTTTTGTATCTAGATGATATAATGATATTTAGAAGGACTAAAGAAGAGCATTTGAGGCACCTAACATTAGTGATGAAGAGGCTACAGCAGGAGAAGTTGTTGATAAATCTGAAGAAGTCATCTTTTATGAAGAAGGAACTCATTTAATTGGGTTTTGTGATCTCTTCAAATGAACTGAAGATGGATCCAGAGAAGGTGAAAGCAATCAAAGAATGGTCGCCACCAAGGATTATGTTTGAAGTAAGAAGATTCCATGGATTAGCAAGTTTCCATAGGAAGTTCATCAGATACTTCAGTGGAATTTGTGCACCGATGATGGATACAGTGAAGAAGAAGCACAAATATTTTAAATGGACAGAGGAAGCCGAGAGGAGCTTCAATATACTAAAGAAGAAAATAACAGAATGACCAATTCTAGTCTTATTGAATTTTGAGAAGACATTTCAGGTGAGATGTGATGCAAGTGGAGTTGCAATAGGAGCATCTTTTAGTCAGGATAATAGACTTTTTACCTTTTTCAGTGAGAAGATGAATGAGACCAAGAGAAAATACTCCACATGTGACAAGGATTTTTATGCCATAATTAAAGCCTTGAAGAAATGGAGACATTATCTTGTCCCACAGGAATTTGTCTTGTATATCGATAATCAAGCTTTACAATTCATAACCAGGCAAGAAAAATTGAATCAGAGACACGCAAAATGGGTTGAGTTTATGCAGAATTTTACTTTTATCATAAAACATATCGCTGGGAATGCTAACAAGGTTTTTGATGCGTTAAGCAGGAGATGTTTGATTCTACAGGAATTCCAGGTGAAGACCTTGGGGTTTGAACACCTTAAGGACAAGTATTGTGATGATACATATTTCAAGGAAGCATATGAAGCATGTGCAAATCCTGTGCTGAGAGACAGAAACCAGTGGACAAAGTACATGGTTCAAGAGGGATTGATGTTCAAAGGAAATCAGTTTTGCATACCAAAATTCTCAATGAGGGATAATATTTTGAAGGAAAATCATAGTGGAGAATTGGATGGACATTTCGACCATTATAAAACGTTTTCACAGTTGAGAAGTTCATACTATTGGATAGGTACGAGAACAGAGAAGATAAAGTTTGTGAACAGTTGTAGAATCTGCCAGCATGCAAAAGGAAAAACACAAAACATTGGATTGTATCAACCATTGCTAATACCAGAGAGGCCTTGGGATGCAATAAGCATGGATTTTTTGTTAGGACTACCAAGAACGCAAAGAGGATTTGATTCCATATTTGTGGTGGTGGATAGATTTTCAAAGATGGCACATTTTATCCCATGCCAGAAAACCAGTGATGCAACACATGTTGCAAATCTTTTTTTAAGGAATTTGTAAGACTTCATGACCTACCCAGAAGCATTGTCTCAGACAGAGACACAAAATTTGTTGGTCACTTTTGGAGAACACTATGGAAGAAGTTGGGGACAGATTTGTCCTTCATCTCAGCTTATCATCCTCAGACAGATGGGAAAACTGAGGTGGTAAACAGAAGTTTGGGAAACTTATTGAGGATTATGGTCACTGAACACCATAATCAGTGGGATCATATTCTGTCGCAAGTAGAATTTGCATACAATGACTTGCCAAAAAGGAGCACTGGAAAAATCCCATTCCAAATATTGTATGGAATGAAACCCATGGGAGTATCTGAGTTGAGAGACTTGGAACGGAGTGAGATCATGAGTGCTAGAGTAGAAGATTTTGTTGCAGACATGAAGGAGCTCCATAGCCATATCAGAGGACAGTTGCAAAGTTATAACCAAGAGTATAAACGCAAATTTGATCAACATCGCAGAGAACTTCAATTTGAACTAGGGGATCAGGTTTTGGCACATCTCAAGAAACAAAGGTTCCCTAGGGGAACACATAATAAGTTAAAGATGAAAAATATAGGACCATGTCAGATCTTGAGGAAGTTTGATGAAAATGCCTATGAGATTGAGCTACCAGATGGTGTGGGCATATTGCCCATATTCAATATTTTAGACCTGTATCCTTAGAGGAAAGATGACACAAAGGGATCAGAAGATCAAGAGAAGATTCAATGGGAGAAACAAATGTCCATGGCAGAAAAATGACAGATGGAGAAGATCGTTGATCAGAGGATTGGCAAGAAGACCAGAAGAAAGACCTATTTCGAATATCTGGTCAAGTGGAAGGGACACCCAATAGAAGATACCAGTTGGGAAAATGAAGCTTCTATCCAGAAGCATGGAACGTCAGTACAGGAACTCATGGATAGGAGTCCATGAATTTTTTTCAAGGGGAGTATGATGTAGGAGCATCATTGGAAAGCATGTGGAGCAGAACCACTTAGCACATGGGAATATTTCAGACTCTCAATGGTGGCAGTTACAACACATAATTTTGAAATACGCCTGAACTTGAACGATGGAAAAATCTTTGAGGCACGCGTGAATGATTACGAGCGAAGTGGGAGTTTCCACTCTGGCTCTGGACTACGATTGATCCAAGATAGCTGTAGGATAGTCTTAGAGTAGAAACATAATCAGAGGGGGCCTAAGAACCCTCTAAGTTAAATATATGTTTTTTAATCCCAAATGAAGTTGGTTGCATATGGTTGTAAGCTGATTTCATGTAGTTGTAGGTTGATTGCAAATAGTTACAAGTAGATGCCAGTTCATAGGAGAATTCTGATTTTTATAGTTTGTGTTGATTACAGTTGTAACTGTTTTCACTTTTGAATAGAACAAAGGAAAATTGATCCAATGTGTGGCATGGATAATGTTGGAAATTTTTTGTTCTTATGCTTTCATGAGTGAATGAGTGATTTCCATTGTGAGTGGATGGAATTGTGAATGTTAGGAGAATTCTCAATCATTTCTCTTCTGTCGAGCAGTGCAAGGTGTGCACAAAGAACGCAAGGAGTGTGTTGACAACGTCTCTTTTGATTCCAAATCTCAGAAGAGATAATGTGAGAATTTCCTTTTCAAGGAGTGCAAAGTGACTACTGCAAGGTGTGCATAGTCGTCTGCAGGAACCCGAACCTGCATAAGGATCTGTTGCATAGTGCATGCACAGACACAAAGGAGAACACAAGGAAGGTGAGAGGAATTTCTCTTAGAAAAGCCTTCCAAATCTAAGTTATTGAAATCCCCTGAAATGCAAGGAGTGTGAGAGATTTTGAATCCTTCACAAATACCAAGCTCAGGAGAAATAACACTTCTCGTAAGTGTTAACAAATTCCAAGACTCAGACTCGTAGGAGGAGCAAAGGTTTGGAACCTTCCAACACTTAGAAATTTTCTAAGACAAGAAATATCATAAGCTTGGGAGGAGGAGCAACAAAGATCGTTGGATCATAGCGTGATAGATCAGTAGCCACCCGATCTTTCCAAGGTGTGTGAGCTTTAACGCTTCACACTCATGGAACCCAATCAAAGTTTGATATCTGAGACTCCCAGAGACTGAAGTGTTGGAGGATATCTAGACTGTTGATCTAGAAAAGGATGTGTGGCACGAGATCGTGAGCTCCGGGTGAAGTCACTCCAGGAAAACGCAGAGGACAAGAGATTGAGGTCGTTGAGGCCCAAAGAGTAGAAGAACTGAGAATCGTTGATCCTTCGGTAGAAACTTGTCAGTATATCTTTCGTTCTGGAATATTTCCCTGCGAAGGAAACCAAGATTTGAGGGTTGAGAATTTTGGAGCCCGGAGTCCCGAATCGACGACAGACGTCGATTTGAGAGTAGAAATATTTGGACCGTTGATTATCCAGGGTGAAATATCAACATTTCAGTGATCGAAAAATTGGAGGTGACAAGTATTTTGACTTTGTGAAACGCAAATCCCCAAAATCATCATGATCGTCAAATCGAGGGAGGATCTGGACCGTCAAACCTGAAGCGTCGAAATTTCAGCTATTGGGAGAACGGAGGCAAGGATACTCCAAAGTCATGAAGCGTGAAATGTCGAATTGATCACAACCGTTGACTAGGGGAAGATATGAGTCATAGATATCGGGTCATCGTAATTTCGTCTATCGAGAGAATGGAGGCAAGGAGACTCCAAAGTTGCAAAGCACGAAACACTAACTTGATTGCAGTCATCGATCAAGAGGATATTTGGGTCATAGATCTCAGGTCATCGTGATTTCGACTATTGGGTGAATGGAGGTAGCAGCACTCCTAGGGTCGTGAAATGAGAAATCACGACGCGTGTTTCACTCAAGCACGTGGTCACTACTAGTGGTCATAAGAGAGAAATGGATTAGATGAGGGGAGCTAGAACTAGTTTGACATTGAGGTTTTAACAACGCTTGGAAGAGAAGTTGCGGGTCTCAGACGACGTGTGCATTTGGAGGAAGAACCTGTGTATGTGGGTTTGGGGTCTAGTAGAGACCCGGAGAGTCAATCAGACTCAATATCTTGATTGATCCTAGACTGGGAGGTCGATTAGCCATTAGGAGAGAAGGGGGGGGATCTGCACCAAGAGGAAAATGACTAGTTGATAGAGGAGAATAAACCAACACAACACGAACAAGGGGATATAGAAAAATAACTAAGTGTGGAAGAACTCATGGCTGAAATGAGGGAAGGATCAAATACATAGATTCCTTCTGGGGATAGAGTGAAGAAATTAAGTGTGGAGAGTTCATTGTCATCTAAAAGGGCAAAAAATCCACCAGAACATATTTGGGAGGTTGAAATAGTGATTCCAAGCGAGAATGTAATTGAGTTGCAGGAAGAATCATCTGCTTTGCATGATGATTATTCCCATTTTTCCCCTGATTATGAAGTTGAAATTGTCTTAAAGAAACCTCCCCAAATAGTTCCAAAGTTGTTAAGGAGGAAGAGGCCATTGCCAATGTTTCCATCAACTTTCCCAAGTACAAGGAGAAGAACCAGGGTTGTTGTCACAGCAGAAGAAGCTAAACTAAAAATGGAAAAAAATGAGATTCATGTGTTGCATTGTCTTTCATCAATTGTTACACAAGAACCACTGGGTGATGAACAAAAACAAGAATTTGTTGTTGTAACACAAGAACCATTTGACAACCTGAGACCAAATCAAAGAGTTGTTGAAACACAAGAACCTGTTGTTGAAAGAGGTAAAATTCAGATTCATGCCCAGTTATTTGAGAATGATTAATTGAAAAGATAATTTCATAGGATTACGGGGGAATTGGAAATGATAAAAGAAGAAAATGGAGCCCAAATTCCTTTGCCTCATGATTTGTGTTTATTAGTGTAAGAAACCCATCCTTTAGGAGGACAAATTGTGCCATCAAAGAAGGCTGAAACACATGAAACATTTAAGGAATATTTGTGTCAAAAGTGTGGGGATATTTATAGATTGGTTGGGTATGAGGTGACCCTTCTTGAGCCCTCAGATTTGGGACTAATCATAAGACAAGAAGATTTGGTTGTGGAAGCACGGAGAAAGAAATCCACTGCCACACAAGAACCAGTGGCTAAGGAAGAAGAAAAGCATACTGTTGAAACACCTAAGAATGCCACTATAACATAAGAACGAGTGGTGCCTAATTTAAATACACATTCTAATAAGGATATACATGGATTTGTCAATGTAACACGAGAACTAGTGATGTCTAATACTATTGAACTATCCCAGTCTGAGAGTACCACTGCCACACAAGAACCAGCGGTACATAATTTAAATCAACAATCTGATGAGGTCATAGAAGAAGCCACTATCACACAAGAACTAGTGGTTGGGGAAGAGGAATTACCATAGCCAGATAAAGTCAATGTTACATAAGAACTAGTGACACAAACTCAAATTCCTTTGTAAATCAATGATGAGGATGAAAAGGAAGTTGATCATCATGACACAGAAGATAATACTATCTTTTTGTTGGCATAGATTGATAAATGGAAGCAACAGGTTTCCATGTTTGGAGAAGGAATCATTCTTGTGGCAGCCCAAAGAAAGGCAATACAGGACCTCAAAGAAAAATATGCTAAATTTTTTACGTCTCAGAAATTTAAATAGGAATAAATGAAGAAGGAATTGGGAGAGTTGAAGAAATTGCAAGCTAAGTGCCATATTTTGCAACAGGATAAAAATCAAATGTATTTGCTAGCATAAGAGTCGTTGAGTTGTAGAAGCTCTTCTCCCTCATACCCGGTCTTCCTTCATGAACAACCAAATATGTTTAAGCTTAAAGCTATTAAGGAAAGAAGGCCTTATAAAATGATTAGTGCCTCTAAGTTTTTAGAAACTTTCTCCTAGACTGATTTCTCATATCAGCATTTCTTGTGTGAGATTTATTTGCATGAACAGGTATTGTTGGATATAAAATTTAATCATGTTCCCTATATAGGAGATGTGCAGTTGAGATCCTTCACTTATTTTGTGAACAATCAAGAAAAATGGTGGAATTCCTTTCACACAATCCAGAAGAATGAAGGAGAAGAAACATTATGGATTAGGGGTGAACCCCGTACTTCTGTTACTATTTTTAATATACATCGGCATCTACTCTCTTCATCTTACAATATTTGTCATAGATATTGTGTTGAAACAATTAATGATCAAAAACTGTTTGCACTGGAAGGTAGCATATTTATATGGGAAGCATCCTCTCTGGCCTTGAGGACCAAGGATCCCTACAGTCATGAAAAAATTACTTATGGTATATCTCAAGTTCCTAGCTATATTGAGTGCATTCATACTTGTGGTCCACAGTGGTTGGGGCTTAAATTTTATTTCCCTCTTATTTGGTTGCCAACAAAGAAGTATCAACATAAGTAAAGATTGACTAAGAAGGCTAAAAGGGAATGTTGGGAAGAAGTGATTTTTTCTAGGGGCTATAGGAATTTAGAAGATAATGTTGCATCATCCTACAATCTTTCTAATTTGCATTGGAAAATTTCATGCCCCAACTCAGAATCTGATTCTGAATGAGTGAAGTTGCATGGGGACATGCAATGGTGCAATTGAGGGGAGATGTTGGGTGCTAAAATTTCCCCTTTTTCCTTATCATTTCTCATTCTCTTGTATTAATTCATCCCTAGACCCTATTGTTTACATTTCCTATGAGAACATCAATCATGGTCCCTAGAGAAGGTACAATTCATAATTCATTATTCATTGATGATTGTGTTATGTTAATTCATAGAGTACTTGTAAGCTAGGATGATGTTTCCTAATTTGGGTAATTAATGATGAATTAATAAGAATGAATGCAGATATGTTGCTAGATGGTGTTGAAAAACTGTGCTAAAACACTTTGTTGAAACATTGTACTGAAACACCTAGATTAAACACGCACGAATAAGACTATGGCACCATCGATTCAATATTGACTGAGGACTATCTTTGTGGATCTAACATATCGATCTGGTAGAGGGAGATCTTCTGGAGACTCGAATTTCACATATTATCTAGGGAATCGTGCATCTTTCCACATCATTGGATAAAAATTGGAGCGTTGATTTCTAAGTTTATAATTTTTGTTATTGTAATATTAGCAGTCCCTATTTTAATAAGTTATGAACAACTTGAGAATCGAAATATTCTCAATACTATTTGAACTAATGGTAGTTTCATTCTATTCTAAGAATAGGGCATGGTTTAAAATATGTACAGATTGTTTATGCTAGGGATTTAGTCCTTGTTTTTCCATTGAGCATTGGAGAATTAACATTGTATATGGTAATTTAATCTCTTAATAAGGAGTGGCAATGTTCAGCTAAATTTTTGTAACAACCCTAGCTAAATGATTTCTTAAGATTTACCAAGTATAATTAATTAAATAATTAAATGTCCTAATGTGTATTAGTTAAATAATGATTATTTATTAATAATATTAATTAATTAATTAATTAATTACTTATTGTTTAATATATGTTGATTAATTAGTTAATTGATTGATTAACACATTTAATGTTTAGGGTAAAGAATTAAATACTTAATAACTTTTAATTCATTATTATAAAACTTTACGTATGCAGGGGGATGAAGCAATGAATGGAGGGATAAGGTATTAAATGGAGGGATAAGGTGGGTGGCATTAAAGGAGGGTAGGAGGCGGTGAATGGAGGAGGATATGAGGGGGAGAGGCATTCGAAAAAGGACGCATGAAATTTTGGGGAAAGGGGAGCATTGGGAGAGCAAGGACAGTATTTTGTTGTCTGTGATATTGTTTTGGTTTGGGGAGTTTGGGTAGACTGTTACAGGGGTGCACCAGGTTGTTGGGAGTTTTGGGCTTGGGGACCAGGAATCCTCATGAAATCCTAGAGCTAGGGAGTCGGGTAGGCTCTGTTCCTAGATGGTAGGGAGGAAAGATTCAGTTTTGGGTAGAGTTCGGGCAGACCAGCGGAGAGGACAACCGGAGATTGGGGAATTAGCATCAGACAGAGGTATGTAATTTCATGAATTTGTTGTGTTATGTGGTTTTTGATTAAGTTTACTTTCAAGTTGTTGATAAATTTAATTTATGCTTTAATGATGAAATTGTACAGCATATAATTTTCTTTATTCTTTATTTTAGCGTGTGTTTTATAAGGCTCTGTGAGGATAGAGACCTTACACATGGTATCAGAGTTGTAGTTTAAAATCTAGGACCAAGGGCCACCTACCCACCTACCCTCATGACTCTAGAGGAAAGCTAAGCTAAGTGTCCTGTAAACAACCCTGAAAACCTGCCTGAAACCCCCTAAAACTTTAAAATCTAGGCCAAGCTCCAGCTCCACCTAGCCTGCAAGCCAAAAACACATTTTTTTTATTTACACAGATCCTTATATAAACAATATGCCTATTTGAAAGTAAAGTAGTATAATATTCTACACAGTGGAAGTATTAAGTGAATTTTAACACTTGCTTCAATTAAACAAACAAATAGTTAAACGAAAAAAAAATAATAATAGCTCCTGGAACCAAGTAGGTTGTGAGACCATATACCATGGACTCTAACATGGGAGATGTTAGAGACTTCAAACAGAATCCTACCATAAGATGGCAGGGAACTTGAACTAAGCTTGCACCTATCATGTGGTGGATCTATGAGCAAAGTAAAGGGGCGAAGAACCTAATTCTAATGAAGGAAAAGAAAAATTGAAAAATGGTAAAACTGGTGTTAAAAATGCATTTCTAAATAATTTCCTTCAAAATTGCAATGGAGGGAGGAAGATATTGGGAAACAAAAGGCTGGTACTTTGCCTCTACAACAGGAAAACTTTGGGATAAGTTTATATATATATATATATATATATATATATATATATATATATATATATATATATATATATATATATATATATATATATATATATATATATATATATATAATACTTTCGAGGAGCCACAAAAGTCAATGGGGATGCATACGAATCAACTACTATTTCCAGGTTTTGGAGACACATGGTGTGCAGAAAAAACTTTAGAACTGCCAAATGCTTCTCCTCAATAGTTCTGTCAAACTTTAGCCTTGACCATAGTGTACTACGCGTTTCCAAAACCTACCTGCGACAAAAAATTGAGTGCTAAAATAAATAGAAGGGAGGCGAGTCAAATCGCTCTGCAAACTGGTTGACCAATGGAAAATTGTGCAGTACACGGATGTGCCTAATTTTACTGTCGGCAAACCCCACGTTCATCATACGCTCCCTTGAACATAGGGGCCTTGACAGAAAACCTGTGAAATATATGTCTGTGAGAGAATAACTTTCAATGAAAGAATATATGAAAAAAAAAACAAAAAAAAAAAGTATTGGGTCTTTTGTCCGAATTCCAATTTTGAACCCAATCTTCAAATGCTTAATCGAAACCCAATACCTGGCTCATATAAGTCATCGAGCTATCAAATTTCAAGTTAACCACCCAAGTGTTGAACTACTTCCATGGAGCTTTACAAGTCCATAGATTGTGCACAACGCGTTCTTCCGGTGAACTGCCTCCGTTAAAGCCAAACTGCGGACCATTCGCCAAGCCACGGGGAGGAGCCCGCAAGAACCAAGAAAATGTACAAGCGCTAGCCCCATCACAAGAAAATGCACAAGTGCCAAATCAAACCCCAAGTCACAACCAAATCTCAAGCTCGAAGTCTCCATCGAAACCAAGTCACATGTGAACCTAAATCCAAGTGTAAAGTACCAAGAATCTTGTGGGGCGAGTATAGTACACCAGGAGGAGGGTCGTGAAGGAGTTATGCACAACGCGACCTGCAACACCACTCACCAAATTCGACGCCCAAGTCAAACGCCAAGCCACCGAGGAGAGGGGAGCACATATGCGCACGTCAAAACCTAGCAGCCAAGCACCTACAATAAACACAACACAGGTTAGCATCACAGAACACACATTTTTTTTTAGCTAAAAAAAAAAACCAACACCAGCGCCAAACACAAACAGTGCCATAAGAAAAGTATACAGCCAAACCAGCGCACAAATCATTCACCAAAGCAACAATATACAAGCCAACTCTTAGAGCTGAGTGTTGAGCCACTGAGGGAGGTGCCTCCAGCCATCACCATAACTTTGCCGCAGTTGCAGAGTGGGAGAGGCTCAGGGTGCGTTCGCAAATGAGATAGGCGGCAGGTTGATTAGGGTTAGGGAATAATGAGATAGTGCGTTTTGGTTTTAGGGCACGTGGGCCTCATGCGAGGACCCACGATGTCATTTGGAATTCAAAAAAAAAAAATTGTTGTTTTAATTTTTTTTTTAATTTTTAATTTTTTTTATTATTATTATTATTTTTGTTTGTTAAAAAAAAATAATAATCATAAATTAATTTATTATTACCATGGCTTAAATAATTTTAAATATTTGAATTATGTAAGATATATATATATATATATAATTTAAATCTTTAGGTATTTAGGTATCTTTTAATTATATGATTTAATTTTAATAATAATTTAAAAGATATATTTAAAAAAAATTAAAGGTTTAAGTTATTAAATATGTTTAAATTAAAGGTTTAAATTTAGGTTTTTAAGGTTTAAAAACTAAGGTGATTAAGTTTTAAAAACTATGTTTAAGGTTTAAAACTAAGGTGATTAACTTAATAAGAAAAATTCAAAGTATTGCGCCCGAGGCCCAATCTCCAAGTCCACGAGCTAAGAACGAAATCCCAACACACAAGCACCAAGATTCAATGCATAGCCTCAGGATCACTACATCATATGACCACAAGTCCAGAAACAATACATAACCACAACGCACAAGCGCTAAGCTCCAATGCCTGAAAGCCACTCTACAATCCTCAAGACTCGCACCTGCAACCACCAAGTCACACAATTCAATGCATATGTACAAGGCGCCAAGGAAAGCCCACAAGTCAAGCATCGAAGGATAGCCTTAGGCTCATTTCATCAACATTAGGTTGGAAGTCACCTTAATTAGTTGTAAACACAAAGTATAAGGACTTAGACCAAGATAAGTGGGAGGGGGCTTCATGTGGACTAGGCAGGTAAGTTAGAGAAATTGGCGAGTATGGCGCAAATCTAGCATAACTACCAGGAAAGAGGGTCAATATTTTTCTTAGGCGAAGACATCAAGCTTAGATTCTTAACCCTAACCTAGCCACTTCCCCTAAAGAGAGTAACGTTTGTTTACAGACAAGTAAAAAAAAACTTACACCTAACCCTGTTTTCTAGTTAAGTTGTGCAAATGTGAAATGTCCTTGAACTCACCCTGACAACTTTGGTTGATGCAAGTTAAATCATACAGGATGGTTAGGACTCGAGGGAATCGAGGAAGAGGGGCATCGTTGCAGGGACCGCCAACGCTTCCACCACCATCGTCTGAACTAGATCTCATATTGCGCTCTTTAGAGGCCATAAATGAGACTTTAAAAGGGCGTCAACCAGAAGAGATCGAAGTGGAGCACCCACCATATGGAACAGGTAATCCAGAAGTGTCGAGGCATTCAGGGGGAGGACCTCCACCCGAAGACATCACTAGAGAATTGCATAATATCAAAATTCTGAAGTTTTTCGGGGGTCGTGCCAGTGAACGTGCCGAGGCATGGTTGGAAGGCATGACAAGGTGTTTTTCCTTAAGAGACTATGCATCCACTTCAAAGGTGAAGATAACGATTTTTCAGTTAAGAGACAATGCCTTGAACTGGTGGGGCAACCTGGAAAGGCAACTGCATCTTACCCCAGACACCGTATCTTGGGAACTTTTTGAGGAGAGGTTCTGAAGGAAATATCTACCAACTTACTATGAGGAACATTAGGTAGGAGAATTTCATGCTCTAGTACAGGGAAACATGAATGTAGAAGAATATGAGATCAGGTTTATGGAATTGGTCAAATATGTTTCATATATGGATAATGACCAACGACAAGTAGAACGCTTTGTCTATGGGTTGAACCCTAAGATAAGGGCTATGGTGCGGATGTGGAAACCGTCTTCAATAGCCGAAGCTGTGGAAAATGCACGTTATGCGAAGGAACACATGAACTTAACCAAAGGTACGAGACCGATCTTTCCGCATCGTCCTGGATTCGTAGGGAAGGCCCCTAGGACATTTCCCAGGGGAGGGGGCTCAAGGTCACCTCCATATGGTAACAGAGTCACACCAAGGACAGTAGCAGCATGGATTTCAATGGCAGCAAGTGCAGCATCTCGTTCATCACCAATGATGCAGGCAGGTCCACAGCCATCTCAGGGAGCAGCTACTAGGGGCAGGGGTTCTAGGGGAAGGAACTCATTTTAGAGACAGACATAGAACAGTGCACAGGTTCAATCTTGTGTTACCTGTTGGGGATGTAAAGGACCCCATTACCAGTGTGACTTCCCAGAGCTACAACCAGGATTTGTGCATAGAGAATGAAAGGCCCCAATGGGAATAGCAAGTAGCAGCCACCAGATTTACGCAGTAGTTAATAATCACAAGGCAGAACATCAATCCACGGTGGTGGAGTCATCAGGTACGGTAAATCATATCAATGTTAAGATTTTATTTGATTTTGATGCTACAGATAGTTTCATTTCACCATCTGCACTAGAAAAGAGTGGGTTGGTAGCCTACGAGCACAATGACTTTAAACAAGTCAAGATGGCTTTGGGGGAAAAACAAGCGGTAGGACCTAGCGTTGATAATTGTATAGTAGACCTAGGAGTGTGAACTACCAGGTTGAAGGTATACGTTACTTCTCTCAGGGTTTATGACCTAATAACTGGAATGGATTGGTTAGAAGCTCATCGAGCTTTGGTGGATTGTTTCGCAAAAAGGGTGCTCTGTGTAGAGGATGAAGGAAGGCCAGTGGAGATCCAAGGTGTATGGAGAAGGGTGTCATTACACTTTATCTCAACTATGAAGGTTAAACGATGCTTGAGGCAAGGGTGTCGACTATATGTAGTGGAAGCGGTGAATGAAAGGAAGGGACCCTCCTTGGATCAGTAGCCATTATTGTCATAATTTAAGGATGTTTTTCGAAATAAGTTACCAGGGTTACCTCCTGAGAGGGAGCTTGATTTTACTATTGAAATAAAATCTAGTGCAGAACCAATTTCCAAGACTTTGTATCGGATGACAGTGCCCAAACTTTGTGAGTTGCAAATGCAGTTGAAAGAGTTATTGGACTTAGGGATAATAAGGCCCAATGTCTCACCTTGGGGCGCACCAGTAATTTTTGTGAAGAAGAAGGATGGTTCCTTATGACTGTGTATAGATTACAGGGACTTGAACCATGCTACAGTGAAAAATAGGTACCTAATTCCGCGAATAGATGACCTTTTTTATCAGATGAAAGGAGCAGCGGTATTCTCAAATACTGATTTGCGATCAGGGTATCACCAGTTAAGGATTAAGGAAGGTGATATCCCAAAAGCTTCCTTTCGAACTCGGTTTGGACATTATGAGTTTGTCATAGTACCTTTCGGATTGACCAATGCACCAGCAGTATTCATGAGCCTCGTGAACAGATTATTCTGGAAGTACTTAGACCGTTTTGTACAAGTCTTTCAAAATGACATCCTCATCTATTCCAAAAATGAAAGAGAGCATGAGGAACACTTATGAGTGGTGTTGTTCTACCTTAGAGAGAACAAATTGTATGGGAAGTTCTGGAAGTGTTCCTTCTTCCAGAGAGAGATCCACTATTTAGGTCATATCATTTCCGGTGAAGGAATCTCTATGAACCCAGAAAAGGTAAAGGCCATTATGGAGTGGCCAGTGCCAAAAAATTCCCATGAGGTGAGAAGCTTCATGGGGCTAGCAGGTTATTATCGAAGATTTGTGGAAGGATTCTCAAAAATAGTGAAACCCATCACCACTTTGCAGCGCAAGGGGGTCAGGTATGAATGGACGGAAGAATGTGATAGTGCATTCATTGAGCTTAAGAGGTTACTAACTAGTGCGCCAATTCTACGAGTGTCGTATATGGAAAAGTAATTCACAGTCTACACGGATGCCTTGAAGAAAGGGTTGGGGGCCGTGCTAATGTAGGATGGAGGAGTGATAGCTTATGCATCAAGGAAGTTGAAGAAACATGAATATCTTTACGCTACTCATGATTTAGAGTTGAAATTTGTAATGCTAGCTCTGAAACTTTGGAGGCACTATCTTGTGGGGCGAAACTTTGAGCTCAAAATGAAGCATCAAAGTTTAAAACATCTCTTCACTCAAAGGGATCTGAATTCCAGGCAAAGGCGATGGAGTGAGTTTATGAGTGAGTACGATTTTGGTATTTCATACATCAAAGGAAAGGAAAATCTAGTCGCGGATGCCTTGAGTAGGAGACCATGTGTCTTCTCCTTGGTACCCTTAAAGGTCAATCTAAGGGAACGTGTGTTGACGCAACTCCAAGCAGACAGTTGGTATTTAGAGGTTACTTCAAACCTCCAGAGTGGGAGGAAATTAGATCCAAAGTATGAAGGATATAGTCTGGAAGTAGACGGACTATTGAGATATCGGGGAAGGAAGTACATCCCTGAAGATGGGGATATTCGAAGCATCGTACTGAAGGAAGCCCATAGAGCACTTTATTGTGAACATTTGGGTGTGAAGAAGATGTATGCAGACATGAGGAAGCTTTTCTTCTGGGTAGGCATGAAGTTTGATGTAGTCCATTTCGTCACAAAATGCCTAGAGTGTCAACAAGTGAAAGTTGAACATCATCACCCGGCAGGCCTCCTACAACCACATGATGTTCCTATGTCCAAGTGGGAAGTCATCTCTATGGATTTTGTTGTGGCGTTGCCGTTCACATCTCATAGACACAATGCTATTCTTGTGATAGTTGATAAGTTAACCAAGAGTTCTCATTTTATTCCGGTTAGAGACACTTACGATGTCACTGACGTGGCACATGTGTTTTTAAGTGAGGTCATTCGTTTGCATGGGATACCTAAGAAGATCATTTCAGATAGGGACTCCAAATTCACTTCTAGGTTTTGGACAAGTTACAGTCAACATTGGGGACTCGGTTGAACTTAAGCACAACTTATCATCCTAAAACAGATGGGCAAACTGAGAGAGTAAATCAAGTCATGGAAGACATGCTTAGGATGTATTTCATGGATAATCAAACCCATTGGGAGAAGTACCTACCATTGGTAGAGTTTGCCTACAATAACAGTTTTTATAGCTCCATCAAAATGCCACCCTATGAAGATCTGTATGGAAGGCCATGCATAACATCATTGAGTTGGGATAGATTAGAAGACCGAGTAACAGTTGGGCCAGAATTGATTTAAGAGATGGAGGAACAGGTGATTCAGATTAGGCAGAGACTAAAGGAAGCACAGGATAGGCAGAAAAGTTATGCGTATGCACACAGGACCGACCGAAGTTATAAAGTGGGAGACCAGGTTTTCATTCGTATCAGGACTAATAAGAGTACCATACGGTTCGGGAAGGGGATAAAGTTGTCACATCGATTTTATAGGACCATTCAGAATCCAAGAGAAAATTGGACCTGTTTCCTATCGTCTCATACTGCCACCCCACTTGCATAAAACTCATAATGTTTTTCATGTATCTGTTCTATTTCATTATGTTGTTGATGAATTACATAAACTAAATTGGAAGGAATTGCAGGTATCGGACTCAGGAACTCTCACGGAAGAACCATTACGCATATTGGATCGTAGAGTCTGACAGCTCAGGAACCGTCTGGTAGACCAAGTTAAGGTCCACTGGGACAAGTATAGTCCAAGATCTGCTACTTGGGAAGACGTCAAGACACTACGACGAGATTATCCCTCACTTTTTTGACCACCTCAAGAATATGTTTCTCAAAGGTTGGGTGTATGTAACACCACCTTTTGACTTGGACAGCCAGGATTACCTGAAGCCTAAACACCTTTATTTTCTATTCACAAGTGAAACTATTAAATGATACACTTGAACTATCAAGACGTATGAATCTTTATGAATTTTTAAATGTATTTGGATAATGATGGATCTGATGTGATATATTGTGAGAATGTAAATTTTATGAATGTTTAAATATTATTGATGATGATGGATATGATGTGATCTACTATGTGAATGTAAATTCTAGGGATGTCTAATTGTTATTGATGATAATGGATATGATGCGACATATTGTGTGAATGAGAATCCTATGAAGGTTTAAATGCTATTAAAATGATGTTGGATATGATGCAATCTATTTTGTTAATGATAATTTTATGAATAGGTGTCGTCAATTGGATTATGGAATATTATGAGATCTATTTCTAACTTGAAAACTTTGATGTTAAAGTTGTTGATATGCGGACACCAAATTGAAATTATGATTGTATGAAATTACATGATGATAATGCATAAAAATGTATGAGTTTGTGTTACAGACTAATCTGCAAGTTATGGGCTATGAAATAGCCAAGGGATAATGATGATGAAAGTGGATGTCATGACCACTAGCCGAGAAACATTATGGTATGAATCTTTGTATGTGAAATTATATTGGTTTGGATGCATTGCTATGATATGTGGATCAGTGCAGGATTTCAGGTGCTAAGACTACCCAAAACTAAATATACGATGACAAAACTCCCAGCAACACGGTGCCACTGTATATTCCATTGTAGGGTGTGGACCCTAGTCATGTTAGGAGGGGTAGAGGCATTTCCCACCGTGTATCCTCCAAAACCTGAAGTCATGGGAGGATGATGTTAGCTCATGCTCCCCTAAACATGTGATAATGACTGTCAGTTGCCTGCTAGGGAAGCTTGGTCAAGATAGTGACACTTCCGCTTATGGGTTCTATTTGGAGTTAGGTCAATATAGTTG
>ML786091.1:270557-287372 GCA_009831015.1 Picea engelmannii | reverse complement strand
ATAATTATGTAACTAAACTACAATTGTCTAAATAACATTGTTGAACTAGATAATTATAATTAAAGGATTTCGCAAGCATTTGATTGGTTTATTGTCTTTTATAAAATGAATAGTCTTGTTGAATGGATTGGATGCATATGGAAATTACTATAGAGATGATAGTTATTGATATTATTACATGAACGAGACTTGTATGTACTACCTACACATGCATTTCTTGCACATGTACACTAGTATGTATGAGTTTCTTGGCTTACTTACTAATAATGTCGGTTATTTGTTAGGAATGTGTGAATCATGTTTCTTTTCCCATGTATCATAAAATACTTTAACTTCGAGACGAAGTTTCCTAAAGGGTGGGTGTATGTAACAACCCTAACTAAATGATTGCTTAAGATTTACCAAGTATAATTAATTAAATAATTAACTGTCCTAATGTGTATTAGTTAAATAATGATTAATTATTAATTAATTAATTAATTATTGTTTAATATATGTTGATTAATTAGTTAATTGATTGATTAACACATTTAATGTAGGGTAAAGAATTAAATACTTAATAACTTTTAATTCATTATTATAAAACTTTACGTATGCAGGGGGATGAAGCAATGAATGGAGGGATAAGGTGGGTGGCATTAAAGGAGGGTAGGAGGCAGTGAATGGAGGAGGATATGAGGGGGAGAGGTATTCAGAAAAGGACACATGAAATTTTGGGGAAAAGGGAGCATTAGGAGGGCAGGGACTGTATTTTGTTGTCTGTGATATTGTTTTGGTTTGAAGAGTTTGGGTGGACTGTTATAGGGGTGCACCAGGTTCCTGTGAGTTTTGGGATTGGGGCCCAGGAATCCTCACGGAATTCTGGAGATAGGGAGCCGGGAAGGCTCTGTTCCTAGCTAGCAAGGAGGAAAGATTCAGTTTTGGGCAAACCAGCGAAGAGGACAACTGGGTATTGGGGAATTAGCATCAAACAGAGGTATGTAATTTCATGAATTTGTTGTGTTATGTGGTTGTTGATTAAGTTTACTTTCATGTTGTTCATAAATTTAATTTATGCTTTAATGATGAAATTGTACAGCATATAATTTTCTTTATTCTTTATTTTAGCATGTGTTTTATAAGGCTCTGTGGGGACAGAGACCTTACAATTTATGTTAGTGATTAATTCTTTTTAGTTTTTTACAGGAAGCTTTGTTTGGAGGCAAGGTCCCACCTCCACATAGATCTCACCTCAATCGATTGTTAGTTTTATCTTCATGTGCATGTCACATGATAAACCAACAACTTAACCTTTGCCTACAGTATGTATGATTAATGTGTTGAAGCGGTAATTATTTTTGGATTGATGTGGCTAAATATATTGAAATTGTTGTTGTAACAGTTTGTTATCTTGAAAGTGTAATATTTCTTGAATGGATCAGTTAGTCCTTGTCACTTGATGATTAGTATTGTTGTTACATCTCAACCATCTCACTAAATGGTATCATAGATTAAATTATCTATTTTTTATTGCTAAGCTAGATCTAGATGGAGGTGTGATTGTGGATTTATGATTTAATAAAGTTACAATTTCTTTGAAGTGAGAATTGTATTTATGCAATCACAGAGTATATATTTTTAGAGGATTTAACTTCTTGCAAAAGTAATATAGATCTTTTAATTCATTTCATCTAAGTGGTTTCTTTTCTGCAAGGAGTGGTTTAGTGGTGAAGAATTAATTCAGTAGTTAGATTTAGAATTGTTCAGTGAGAAGGAAATATATAACAATCTAAGCAATGATCAGAGTTTGAGTAGGTATTGATTAGCTTGGGTGATTGAATATGGATTAGTGTTAGAAGACTCAATTTTTATGCATATGCTGTGCTTTATTGCCTTTGAAATAACCAGACTAGATTATAAATCATTTCATAAAAACTTTATTGAGAGGCTATATGTAAAGTTTTTTAATTCATGACATTAAAATTATAAATGCATTAGAGGAATGTTGGTCTCATTGGCAATAGATTCCCTACGATGACTGTGTAGGAATATAGTAGGCTAATACATAGACCATTTCCCTCTTTGCTTAGCAACTACTGGTTCATTCCTCTTATGAATACAAACATGTATTCTTAAAGAAAATATAAATAAATATAATATATTCTAAATAAACCAATCAAGATACTATAAAGGGCTCAAGCTTCAGTCAAGAATCAAATGAGAACTAGAATCATTCAAGGGACTAACACAATCTTTAATCAAAATAAAACCAAACTTCCAAAGTTGAAAAAATGGTCCAAATGCAAATAACAAACAAACCATTAAAATTTTCCAAGATATCAAAGTTACAAATCCAAGAAGTTTCATTCACTTGAGTCTTGAATGAGCCCATTATTTATTAGCGAAAGTCTGTTTAATTATTTATTTAGCCTTTAATACTATGACATTATATATGTGAAGAGATAGGTCACTTCATCAAATGCCATCTTCATTTCCTATCAAAAATAGGAAGAAGAGAATGTCTTAGTTAACTATCAAACCATCAAAATTAAAATAGCTTGGATCAAATAAATGTAGCTTCAATGTTACACTATTTAATATTGTTGGAATAGGGGTAGACCCAGGGTTCAATGCTACAACAACGCACCAACAAAACCCTAACTACCATCCCTTTGGCAACACTTGTGAAGTATATGAAGTCTCACCCGAGGTAGAGGCAGGGGTGGTTACATAATCCCAAAACCAAAAAAGCCTTAAAAAGGGGCTGAGATCCCGCAATCTCTGCCTCGTCTTGCACTCCTCCTTCGATAGCCTGTCGAAGTCCCAAAATAGATCAAACTTGACCAAGAATCCCCAAAACTTGGTCAAGGGCCAACAGGGCCCCAAAACTCACCTGTGACTTGTCTTGAGTCACTCTGGTCTAGGTAGTTCTTCTTCAAAATCCTTGAGCATGGCTCGAGCTACTTGGACTTATTATTGTGACATGACCTCTTGTTCAGTGAACTCTTGGATGAATGTGTCATTGACAGGTCCCTCCAAGCATTTTTCATCTTCTACTTCATCATCACCCCCTCAATTAGGTGACACTGAAGTAGTATTTCCTGAGGTGCTTCTTAAATTCTAGACCTCCTCAGTCTTCTTCTGTCTGTTGGTTCCGAGTGTATTTTGTTCTTTATGAGTGTCCTCTGGGATGTCAAGATCATATATCTCTATAGGATTGGCAGGGATAAGGAGGTCAGCGGACCATTCCTTAGTGATCTCCTCAAGGTATTCTTCTATAAGTTTATAATATGACTGGAGTTTCTCTTTATGTTCATCTGCTCGCATTGTAATGTAGATGAAGTGTCGATTTGCATTGAACTTCATCAGGGGTCGAAACCTTTGTAAGGTGTTCGGAGTCATGCAAGTCTCACATTCGATGTCTCTCTTTAGTTAGATGTAATATGTATGAAACACAACATTTGACTGCCATTGTTTGTTCATATCACTTGAATACCAAAGGGTAGTGAACTTCACAGGAAGAGGTTCAAACGACTCTATTTCTGGGAAGGTCACACCTTCTAGCATCTCCTATGAAATAAATGCAATGAGGATCAGGAGCCAGCTGAAATGAAATTCATAACCTTGATCCTGTGCTTCTCGGTAGTCTAGTTCCAACTGGTTGACTAGGTACTTCACCCAGTTCATCTGTAGGCCTTCCACGCACTTTCCTACGAGGTCAATGACAAAGTCGGTGACCTGCGTAGGTTGGTTCTTCCTTACTAACTTTCCATCTATCAATTGACATGCTAAGCACATTGCGCCACTCTGGATGGAAGCTACCTTGTAGCCTCTTGTTCCCTTCTCAACATCACCATATGTATCCTTGATCTTCTGTGTCAGCGTGCGATCTGCGGATTTTCCTGGATAAAACTCCTATGGGCCAGGTCCCTGCATACTCAGTCCTATGATCATGTGGATCAGCATTGGTTCAACTGTAATACGACGGTCTAGCCATAAGTAGCCTCCATGGTAACATGATAGTAGCATCTTGACACATGCGTTGACTTCCTGGTGTCTTTTGAAGTGTGGGATCTTCATGAAATTCAGCAGAGTGGACTGTACGAGGTTCATCGTCCACAACTGAGGGATGATATTTGAGTTCTTCCCCTTTTTTCTAGTTAGGTACTTGTATGGGGAGATCATACCATAGATCTTACGATCTCCGATGTTGAAGTCGTTGAACTTAAATGTTGCGATCTTGTCCTGGTCTGCTCAAACTGTGTGTATCCCCTTTGGGAGGTACGAAGTAACTATGGTGTACTTGAAATATCTTATCACACTATCATGATTCACCATGCCAGCTAGATGCGGGATGTAATCAGAAAATATGGTTGGAGTCAGCTTCACATTTGCTAGGTCATCTTTGTGCTTGGTTCTCTTTTCCGCTAATGTCCAGGATGGTCCGGCTCCGTAAGCAGTCGACAGAGAGGCTTGCACTTTTCTCGTCGATGAAGCTTGTACACCTGTAGACATCAAAATTACTCTTTCATTCATGATTTCAATGAGAACTTCTTCGACAACTTTCTCTATAGCGTTGAACACGTCTGACATACACGCTCAGGGTTGGAAATCTCAGGTTCGAGGAGTAACTTAGACACTGCAATGGGATAGAGGCTAATAGCGCAATGATCACTGTGTAAAATCAACGATTCTATGGGATCATATTCATGGTTAGAAAAAGTGTTCTCGGTGCATGGCGCGACGAGATAAATAGATAACTTGGCAACGGATCTCTTGCAAAGGGTGAGAAGCCTTCATTCACTATGTTCTGTCTGTTACGGTGCGGTCCAACAGTATGGTGGCAAACTATAAATTCCTTTCTACCCATTCGGAGGGTCGACCTAACGGTTATATTTTTCCCAACAACTATATTTCTTCACCCTAGTGAAGTGCCATGTGATGGTGTTCTATTATCCCGGCGAAGCTCCAATTTTGCAAATTTTCCTTCTGCGAAGTTCCCTCTAGAACCTTCTACTTTTTTTATCTTAGATCTCTTTTTACTTATATTTATGGCCTTCTTTCTGGTGAGCTTTGTCTCAATATTCATTTTTCCATTCTGATTCTTATCTTCATTTGGCATAGTTACTTCGCACTGTTGAGATTCTTTCCTAATATTCGAGGGTGATACTTCTTCTTTATCTAGAATAGGTACTTCAATCTTCTATGGGTCTTCTAGTGTTCTTGCAACTTCGACATATGGGTCTCTGGTGTTAAATAGCTTCAATTGTTCTTTTTTTCTTCAATCAAGTGTGTTATCCTTCTTGTCATGAAATATTTTAACTCTTGTTTCTATTGCTCTAAAACTTCTTCTTCCTCCTTTCTAGCCTGGTCTCTTTCAATACAAGGTTTTCCTAGTAACATGGTAAATGGGGCGTTGTTCTCAATAAATTTAAAAACTTCAAATTCCTCCTCTATCGAAGTACCATTGGCATCCATAGGTATCTAGGCGAGCTTTTCACATAGGTTTATCATCTTTCCTTTAAATATCCCTATTCCTCCCAATGAAGGAGTCATAGCAAGCTTCCCTAAAAGTTCCCAAGTTCTTTCTGTCATGATATTCACTTGTTTTTCCTCATCTAGAACACAGTCAATGTCGAAGTATCCTATTTTTTCTTCTATGCATAGTTTTTCTTTGAAAATCTCTGATAAGATGACATGTCAGTGGTCATTCAGGGTTTCTTTTATCTATAGCAATATTTTATCTGATTCTTTCCGGGGTTCTGCCATAATCGTAGTTTTTGGATCTGCCTTAGGGTTTTCTTGTCTCATGTTCATTCCTTCAATCCTAGCAATCATTCTAGGAAAATCCAATACTTCATGGTCCATAGATTTGCAACAAAGACAACTAGGTCTTCTCTCAGGGCATTCCTTATCAAGATGTCTCAGTTTTCTGCAACTGTAATAGAGGGTTAATCCTCTCTTTCTTTTAAATGATTCCAAACTCTTATTGTATTGCGTGCTAGGATCATAGTAGCTAACCTGAAAACATTTCTTCTAGGATCCTCCATCCACTTGTTAGTCCAAACATTCTTTCTATGCATAGGTATAACATATCTTTCACTATTCTTATCAGATCTACTTATATCAAACCTTCTTTCATCTATTAGTGCTCTAGTTTTCAAGCTATGACAGAATCTATCAAACATACCTAGATCCATACTATTGAAACAAAAATTTCCACTTATCTTACTTCTACAGAGCACAAATCTTCTAGATCTAGAACTTTTCACTATTCTTACCTTTATCAGGGTACAGAGCTTCCACATCTTACCTCTTTTCTTCCGATATGACCTCTTTTCTTGGCACAGAGCTTCACAGGTCAAGTGGAATGATGCGCACTAGGGCAGAAGATCTATGCACGGATCTTTCACAGTTTCAGATCAGATCTTTGCAAAAATATTCTTCTTCCTTAGTTACCAACAATCATAGTTTCAAGTACTGGCAACGAAACCATTTTTTGGCACAGGCGCAGACCCAGGGTTCAACACTGCAACAGCGCACCAACAAAACCCTAACTATCGTCCCTTTCAGAAACACATGTGAAGCAGATGAAGTATTACCCGAGGTAGAGGGAGGGGTGGTTGCATGACTCAGGTGTCTACAACCTTATCTATGACACAAATCTATGATTGTAATACTTAACAGAGCACTTAGCACCAACAGTTCATCAATATTTAACCACTATCTACTCTACAAATAAAATAGAGCATCGCATCATTCATCCAGATCTGATGTATCTAAGCACTTATCATAGAGAGGTAGATTATATCTAGGAGATTCAAGCACTAAGCACATCCACATAGGTCAAATCTAACATCCATATACATCGTTAGCACAAAGAATAAACATATATATCTATCTATATCAAAGCACTTAGCAAGTAAAGACATAAACACATCAACACATTGCACAAAGCATAGAAACACAGCATGCACATGGTTTGCGCCCACCCTGGGGCTACGTCCACCAACTCTTCTTCTTTATTATCTTCGATCAAGTTTCTTATAGGCACATAACATCAAAATCCTACTCCGTAGAAGACAGGAGATTTGTGCGCACTCCGCCAGATCCTCATTCTTTAAGCTAGGGTACAGCACCAAGCCTTCTTACAATTACTTGCACGTAGCTCTGCAAGTCTTACACAGTATGCACAAATCAAGTACTTAGAACTCAACACTCTTACAATCCCTTGATCACACAGATCGGATTTCTAGCACGTAGCACTACTGATCACCTTCTCCCTTATTACATCACCTAGTCTTCTATATATACATTAAAAAAGTGTGTCTAAGCATGGGTAAACCCATGGGCCGACATTATCATACCCGTTACATAATCCCAAAATCCAAAAATCATTAAAAAGGGGTCGAGATCCCGCGATCTCTGCTTCATCTTGCACTCTGCCTTTGACAGCCTGTCAAAGTCCCAAATAGGTCAAACTTGACCAAGAATCCCCAAAACTTGGTCAAGGGCCAACAAATACAAAATATAGAACCTGTTTTTACCTTAAATGCAATATCAAATTTACAGATGGTAATATTGCTCGAATTCTCCCATAAAGAATTACCTTTTTCCAATGTACTCCAAAAATAGAAAAACAATTAATTCAATAAACTAACAAGAATCACATCGCATGTGTCATTCCATTGATTATTTCTATAACTCCAATCATCAATGGAACATGTAAGTAAAAATAAGAGTCCCCTCATGTATATTGGTTCATATAGCATCTTAGGGTATATTAATATCTCAGTTCACATCAACATGTCAACCCTCATTTTCTATATTCTGAATAGGAAACTTTTTAGATGAACTATTATTATGAGCTTCCAAAATATTATTTTCCATATCAAGTTCATTAGATGAATTTTTTGTGTTGTACTCTCCCCTTCTATCACAATCTGATTACCAAAGAGCTAGTGCTCTATCGAATGGAAAATTGTTTATGTCATACTTTGTTACATATAATCTTAAACATGTATTTGTGTGTTTATCAATCTTGTTCCTCAACTTTGACTTCAATAATTATAGTGCACTAAACATTCTCTCATCCTCCACCAATCCCAAAATCATGGTTTAACATAAATCTGTTAATTTGAAATATTCTGACATGTTTTCTTCTAGGTATTGGCTTTCACCTAATTTAGTCCATAATATTGTTATTGCACCATGTTCTAGAGGTTTCTCCAAACCACAATATTGAGCTAACATTGTTTGACCAAATATATTGGCTTGTTGATACAACTTTGATGAATCTAACATACCTTCAATATCTTCTCCTTGTACATTGTGATTCTTGCCACATTTGTGCACTAAAATTTTTAATTTTGCTAAAAAGTCAACTCTTTTAGCCTCTCTATTGTGTTAAGGGTCCCAATATTGAGGGTATACCACAGACATGGCCTCCAATAATTCATCTCGAGTAAAACGTTCTCTTATATCTGATGCTAGTGATTTTCCAATTTCTATCAAGTTGTGCTTCACTGGAATCACAACATTATTGAATTAGTATCTTGACACATGGCACTCTTCAGTGATTCATCCCATATTACTAACATAATGAAATGGAACCATATACATGCACACTTCCATACATATTATTCCTTTTCCATCAAACTTCAAATGATTTTCAATATTTTCTATATCGATGATAGTAGTCCAACCTTTAAATGTTGTCCATGTGAAAGAATCTGGCATCGTATAGAAATTATCCAATTGAAGACATGTTAATTTTCTTGTATGTATGTATAATGCAATATACATTGTGCGACTGTGAGACATTTTCACAAGGACATGCATTTCATAAAGCATAGGAAGAATTATAATCAATGTTAATAATGTCTCTATATCAATTAATCGAAAGAGAAGATCTTGAGCTTTGTCTACACTAAAGCAATGTGCATGCATCACCCCTACTAAGGATTGGTAATCACTAAATAATATTTGAGTTGGTCCATTCAATGAGATCCATCTTGTATCAACATATTTTAGTATCTTTTTTCCATCCATAACACCCTCAGCAAATTTTTGAAACTCTTTAAATCGCTTGGGACTACGAAAAAAGTATGCATGAGTTTCACGTACAAGATCTTCAAATTTTGAAACCAGTGAAAACTTTCTTACTATTTTAAATGCAAGATTCATTCTATGAGCCATACAATGAATACTAATCATAAATGGTGAAGCTGATAGTTGTAGTTTGACACGAAGCCCATTCCTTTTCCCTTGCATGATTGTTTCTCCATCTTCTCTGACACATACCAACTTTTTCACAATCACTAAATGATCCATACCACCAATTTCCTTCAAAGTCTTGATGACAATTTCATAAATATTTTGAGTTGTATAATTCTCCCTCATTTTATGAATCCTGAGTAAATGTGAATGCCTAACATGATCATTAACTATATAAATTCTCATGCAGATCCATGAACTATTATCAATAATTGTAACTTCATCTAAAGACAATGAAAAAAACCTAGCATTTGCAATATTCTCTTTCAAATCATCATTTTCTACTTGAACTAGATATTTTTCCCATTCCCAACCACTCGTTATTGACCAATGAGAAGATGGAAAATTTGACACTTCAACAAAAGATAGAAATTTCTTGTAATATGGAAACTATGTCATAGGACGACCTCTAGATAAGATGTGAAATACAGTGCTTAATTGCATCATCTTGGATAACAAATTTCTTTCCATCGTCTTTCCAAATAGAGATGTGATGGTTCCTCCACTTGCCTCGAGTTTTCTCTTACTGAATAAGTATTTATTATATTCATCTTCATATTTGACATGTCAACATTCCTCAGAAGATTTCCATTTGATAATATATTTCTCCTCGTCATTTAAAATTTCTTTATCATACACCTTTCATGCATGATTCTCTATGTTGGAGTTACTTCACACACGCCTAGGATTTATGTTTCCTAAGGTTTTTTCTTGTTTATTAGTCATAATTAGTCATTTTCCAGTCTCCTATATTTTAGGGGAGAATATTCCACCTGGAGAATATTCTCTTTCAGTTGACACTTTAGTTTGACTAGTTGAGTTGAGTTTGGATGTTGCATTGGTTTTGTCACCATGCAACATTGGGATCATCACCAACTCACTACTCTTTGTTCAGTCAGTTAACTGAAGACTACTTGACTAGTTAACTCGGCTAGGTGGCAGTTCACTCCCGTAACTACCTAAGAGACTAGACTAGGTGGCAGTTTACTCTTGTAACTATTGGTGTGTGTCCATATCAATCTATACCACCACTATGGCTCATTAGTTACTCATTTATTCTATATATATTGTAAATTATTCACTCTTTTGAGTGTGGAATATGGTTAATGAGAATTCTTCCATTCTTTCTATCTTGCTTCTTCTTTCTCAATTTCTCTCTGCAAATGTATGTAGTATTTTCTAGATAGATCTATTTTGTGCAGGTTCAACACATTTACATGGTATCAGAGCCGACGGATTTCTAAGCAAAAGCTACACCAAATCATTTTTTTCAGGTACAAAAGATTGAAGACAAAAAAAGGATGGATTGTTCGTCAGATATACATTTCACGCCTCATAACTATTTGGAATGGAAGCCAAAAATTATGCTTCATATTAGATGCAGAGGCTTGTACCAAATAACCATGGCAATGGAAGTAGAGCCTGATTCTGTTGATGAGAAAAATGATTTTCTCAATAGACAAGATATGGCCATAGGAAGTATCGGCATGTCTGTTTCTCCCGAACTTTTCTATCAAGTATATGAAGAATCAAAAGGATCAACTCCAAATGAATTATGGACCAAATTGGAGGTTCTATTTGGGAATAAAAAATATTGTGAATATTTCATGCAGGAGGTCGAAAGATAGAGCCAGAAGAGAAGCCATCCGAAGATCAAGTCTCTTATTATAAAGAGTCTTCTACAAAAGTTTTTGCAGAAATTTGTATTCCATTAATTGAAGATGATGTCTACTCCATTTCAAATTTGTTTTCTGAAATTCATGTGGAAGATATATGGCATGCATATCAGGAGTCACATGCAAACATTTTTGCATGCACCATGCATGCATCTCGGGAGTCAAAAAGGGAGTCATGCACATCAGATGCCATTCTAATATTTTCTAAGGAAAATTTCTAGAAACAAATTGGATATTTGAATTCCTCTTGGCAAAATATCCAATTTCAAAAAAAAATCGTCTGAAACGGAGTCCGGAAAGTGAAGTTATGATCATTTCAAAATCAACAAAATTTTAGTGTCTTTCTGGAAACGGCCCCACGGTTTTCAAAATTTCATCCAAAATTTATTTGGATGTTATTCATTACAAGAACATAAAGTGGATATGTGTGGAAATATCAATGATGGATATACTTCATCAGATCCACGCAGACATCTACATCTTCAACAAAATCTTTAAAGAGCACAAACTTGCATAGTTGCGAGGTCTTCTTGGAGTGAAGGACATGGTTGCTTAGCAACTGCCTTTTGTTCATTATCATTTTTATTTTATGCATTGTAATTTGAGGGGGGATTTTGTTCCCATAAGGTTTTACCTCTTTCCTCATTTAGTTCAGTGTATCTTTTGTATTTGGGTACCTAACATGGCCTCGTAGCCGGGACCCATTCTTTATTTTCACCATAGTGATGTTCAGGGGGGATGTTGGAGTTACTTCACACACACCTAGGATTTATTTTTCCTAAGGTTATTCCTTGTTTATTAGTCATAATTAGTCATTATCCAGTCTCCTATATTTTAGGGGAGAATATTCCACCTGGAGAATATTCTCTTTCAGTTGACACTTTAGTTTGACTAGTTGAGTTGAGTTTAGATGTTACATTGGTTTTGCCACCATGAAACATTGGGATCATCACCAACTCACTACTCTTTGTTTAGTCAGTTAACGGAAGACTAGTTGACTAGTTAATTCAGCTAGGTGGCAGTTCACTCTCGTAACTACCTGAGAGACTATAATAGGTGGTAGTTTACTCTTGTAACTATTGGTGTGTGTCCATATCAATCTATACCACCACTATGGCTCATTAGTTATTCATTTATTCTATATATATTGTAAATTATTCACTCTTTTGAGTGTGGAATATGGTTAATGAGAATTCTTCCATTCTTTCTATCTTACTTCTTCTTTCTCAATTTCTCTCTGCAATGTGTGTAGTATTTTCTCGCTAGATCTATTTTATGCAGGTTCAACACATTTACATGGTATCAGAGCCGACGGACTGCTAAGCAAAAGCTACACCAAATCATTTGTTGTAGGTACAAAAGATTGAAGACAACAAAAAGATGGATTATTCATCGGATATACTTCTCACGCCTCATAACTAGTTGGAATGGAAGCCAAAAATTATGCTTCATCTTAGATGCAGAGCCTTGTACCAAATAACCATGGCAGTGGAAGTAGAGCTTGATTCTTTCGATGAGAAAAATGATTTTCTCAATAGACAAGATATGGCCATAGGAAGTATCGGCATGTCTGTTTCTCCCGAACTTTTCCATCAAGTATATGAAGAATCAAAAGGATCAACTCCAAATGAATTATGGACCAAATTGGAGGTTCTATTTGGGAATAAATAATATTATGAATATTTCATGCAGGAGGTCGAACAGATAGAACCAGAAGAGAAGCCATCCGAAGATCAAGTCTCTTATTATAAAGAGTCTTCTACAAAAGTTTTTGCAGAAATTTGTATTCCATTAATTGAAGATGATGTCTACTCCATTTCAGATTTGTTTTCTGAAAATCATGTGGAATATATATGGCATGCATCTTAGGAGTCACATGCAAACACTTTTGCATGCACCATGCATGCATCTTAGGAGTCAAAAAGGGATCCGCGCACATCAGATGACATTATGATATTTTTTGAGAAACAATTCTAGAAAAAAATTGGATATTTGAATTCCTCTCGGGAAAATATCCAATTTCAAAAACAAAATCATCCGAAACGGAGTCCAGAAAGTGAAGTTATGATCATTTCAAAATCAACAAAATTTCAGTGTCTTTCTGGAAACGATCGCACGGTTTTCAAAATTTCAACCAAAATTTATTTGGATGTTATTCATTACAAGAACATAAAGTGGATATGTGTGGAAATATCAATGATTCATATACTTCATCATATCCATGCAGACATCTATATCTTCAACAAAATATTCAAAGAGCACAAACTTGCACAGTTGCGAGGTCTTCTTGGAGTGAAGGACATGGTTTCTTAGCAACTGTGTTTTGTTCATTATCATTTTTTATTTTATGCATTGTAATTTGAGGGGGGGGTTTGTTCAAATGAGGTTTTCCCTATTTTCTCGTTTAGTTCAGTGTATCTTTTGTATTTGTGTACCTAACATGGCCTCGTATCCGAGACTCATTCTTTATTTTCACCATAGTGATGTTCAGGGGGGGTGTTGGAGTTACTTCACACACACCTAGGATTTATTTTTCCTAAGGTTATTCCTTGTTTATTAGTCATAATTAGTCATTATCCAGTCTTCTATATTTTAGGGGAGAATATTTCACCTGGAGAATATTCTCTTTCAGTTGACACTTTAGTTTGACCAGTTGAGTTGAGTTTAGATGTTGCATTGGTTTTGTCACCATGCAACATTGGGATCATCACCAACTCACTACTCTTTGTTCAGTCAGTTAATTGAAGACTAGTTGACTAGTTAATTCAGCCAGGTGGCAGCTCACTCACGTAACTTCCCGAGAGACTAGACTAGATGGCAGTTTACTCTTGTAATTGTTGGTGTGTGTCCAGATCAATTTATACCACCACTATGGCTCATTAGTTACTCATTTATTCTATATATATTATAAATTATTCACTCTTTTGAGTGTGGAATACAGTTAATGATAATTCTTCCATTCTTTCTATCTTTCTTCTTCTTTCTCAATTTCTCTCTGCAAATGTGTATAGTATTTTCTAGCTAAATCTATTCTGTGCAGGTTCAACACATTTACATGGTATCAGAGTTGATGGACTGCTAAGCAAAATCTATACCAAATCATTTTTTGCAGGTACAAAAGATTGAACACAACAAAAAGATGGATTATTCATCGGATATACTTCTCATGCCTCATAACTATTTGGAATGGAAGCCAAAAATTATGCTTCATCTTAGATGCAAAGGCTTGTACCAAATAACCATGGCAATGGAAGTAGAGCCTGATTTTGTCGATGAGAAAAATTATTTTCTCAATAGATAAGATATGGCCATAGGAACTATCGGCATGTTTGTTTCTCCTGAACTTTTCCATCAAGTATATGAAGAGTCAAAATGATCAACTCCAAATGAATTATGGACCAAATTGGAGGTTTTATTTGGGAATAAATAATATTGTGAATATTTCATGCAGGAGGTCGAACAGATAGAGCCATAAGAGAAGCCATCCGAAGATCAAGTCTCTTATTATAAAGAGTCTTCTACAAAAGTTTTTGAAGAAATTTGTATTCCATTAATTGAAGATGATGTCTACTCCATTTTAGATTTGTTTTCTGAAATTCATGTGGAAGATATATGGCATGCATCTCAGGAGTCACATGCAGACACTTTTGCATGCACCATGCATGCATCTCAGGAGTCATAAAGGGAGTCGCGCACATCAAATGTCATTCTGACATTTTCTGAGAAAAGTTTCCAGAAACAAATTGGATATTTGAATTCCTCTCGAGAAAATATCCAATTTCAAAAAAACAATCGTCTGAAAAGGAGTCCGGAAAGTAAAGTTATGATCATTTCAAAATCAACAAAACTTCAGTGTCTTTCTGGAAATGGCCGCACGGTTTTAAAAATTTCATCCAAAATTTATTTGGATGTTATTCATTACAAGAAGATAAAGTGGATATGTGTGGAAATATCAATGATGCATATACTTCATCAAATCCGTGTAGACATCTACATCTTCAACAAAACCTTCAAAGAGCACAAACTTGCACAGTTGTGAGGTTTTCTTGGAGTGAAGGACATGGTTGCTTAGCAACTGTCTTTTGTTCATTATCATTTTTTATTTTATGCATTGTAATTTGAGGGGGGGTTTTGTTCCCATGAGGTTTTCCCTCTTTCCTCGTTTAGTTCAGTGTATCTTTTGTATTTGGGTATCTAACATGGCCTCGTAGCCGGGACCCATTCTTTATTTTCACCATAGTGATGTTCAGGGGGGGTGTTGGAGTTACTTCACACACACCTAGGATTTTTTTTTTCTAAGGTTATTCCTTTTTTATTAGTAATAATTAGTCATTATCCAATCTCCTATATTTTAGAGGAGAATATTACACCTGGAGAATATTCTCTTTCAGTTGACACTTTAGTTTGACTAGTTGAGTTGAGTTTAGATGTTGTATTGGTTTTGTCACCATGCAACATTGGGATCATCACCAACTCACTACTCTTTGTTCAGTCAGTTAACTGAAGACTAGTTGACTAGTTAATTCAGCCAAGTGACAGTTCACTCCCGTAACTACCTGAGAGACTAGACTAGGTGGCAGTTTACTCTTGTAACTATTGGTGTGTGTCCAGATCAATCTATACCACCATTGTGGCTCATTAGTTATTCATTTATTCTATATATATATTATAAATTATTCACTCTTTTGAGTGTGGAATATGGTTAATGAGAATTCTTCCATTCTTTCTATCTTGCTTCTTGTTTCTTATTTTCTCTCTACAAATGTGTGTAGTATTTTCTAGCTAGATCTATTATGTGCAGGTTCAACACATTTACATGGTATCAGATCCCATGGACTGCTAAGCAAAAGCTACACCAAATCATTTTTTGCAGGTACAAAAGATTGAAGACAACAAAAAGATGGATTATTCGTCGGATATACTTTTCACGCCTCATAACTATTTGGAATGGAAGCCAAAAATTATGTTTCATCTTAGATGCAGAGGCTTGTACCAAATAACCATGGCAATGGAAGTAGAGCCTGATTCTGTTGATGAGAAAAATGATTTTCTCAATAGACAAGATATGGCCATAGGAAGTATCGGCATGTATGTTTCTCCCGAAATTTTCCATCAAGTATATGAAGAATCAAAAGGATCAACTCCAAATGAATTATGGACCAAATTGGAGGTTCTATTTGGGAATAAAAAATATTGTGAATATTTCATGCAGGAGGTCGAACAGATAGAGCCAGAAGAGAAGCCATCTGAAGATCAAGTCTCTTATTATAAAGAGTCTTCTACAAAAGTTTTTGCAGAAATTTGTATTCCATTAATTGAAGATGATGTCTACTCCATTTCAAATTTGTTTTCTGAAATTCATGTGGAAGATATATAGCATGCATCTCAGTAGTCACATGCAAACAATTTTGCATGCACCATGCATGCATCTCAGGAGTAAAGGGAGCCACGTACATCAGATGTCATTCTGATATTTTCTGAGAAAAATTTCCAGAAACAAATTGGATATTTTAATTCCTCTCATGAAAATATCCAATTTCAAAAAAAACATCGTCCGAAACGGAGTTCGGAAAGTGAAGTTATGATCATTTCAAAATCAACAAAATTTCAGTGTATTTCTGGAAACGGCCCCACGGTTTTCAAAATTTCATTCAAAATTTATTTGGATATTATTCATTACAAAAAGATAAAGTGGATATGTGTGGAAATATCAATGATGCATATACTTCATCAGATCCATGCAGACATCTACATCTTCGACAAAATATTCAAAGAGCACAAACTTGCACAGTTGCTAGGTCTTCTTGGAGTGAAGGACATGGTTGCTTAGCAACTGCCTTTTGTTCATTATCATTCTTTATTTTATGCATTGTAATTTGAGGGG
>ML786091.1:243593-270507 GCA_009831015.1 Picea engelmannii | reverse complement strand
GTGATGTTCAGGGGGGGTGTTGGAGTTACTTCACACACACCTAGGATTTATTTTTCCTAAGGTTATTCCTTGTTTATTAGTCATAATTAGTCATTATCCAGTCTCCTATATTTTAGGGGAGAATATTTCACCTGGAGAATATTTTGTTTCAGATGACACTTTAGTTTGACTAGTTGAGTTGAGTTTAGATGTTGCATTGGTTTTGTCACCATGCAACATTGGGATCATCACCAACTCACTACTCTTTGTTTAGTCAATTAACTGAAGACTAGTTGACTAGTTAATTCAGCAAGGTGGTAGTTCACTCCCGTAACTGCCTGAGAGACTAGACTAGGTGGCAGTTTACTCTTATAACTATTGGTGTGTGTCCAGATCAATCTATACCACCACTATGACTCATTAGTTACTCATTTATTCTATATATATTATAAATTATTCACTCTTTTGAGTGTGGAATACGGTTAATGAGAATTCTTCCATTATTTTTGTCTTGCTTCTTCTTTCTCAATTTCTCTCTGCAAATGTGTGTAGTATTTTCTAGCTAGATCTATTCTGTGTAGGTTCAACACATTTACATGGTATCAGAGCCGACGAACTACTAAACAAAAGCTACACCAAATCATTTTTTGCAAGTACAAAAGATTAAAGACAACAAAAGGATGGATTATTCGTCGAATATACTTCTGACTCCTCATAACTATTTGGAATGGAAGCCAAAAATTATGCTTCATCTTAGATGCAAAGGCTTATACCAAATAACCATGGCAATGGAAGTAGAGGCTGATTCTGTCAATGAGAAAAATGATTTTCTCAATAGACAAGATATGGCCATAAGAAGTATCGACATGTCTGTTTCTCCCGAACTTTTCCATCAAGTATATGAAGAATCAAAAGGATCAACTCCAAATGAATTATGGACCAAATTGAAGGTTCTATTTGGGAATAAAGAATATTGTGAATATTTCATGCAGGAGGTAGAACAGATAGAGCCAGAAGAGAAGCCATCCAAAGATCAAGTCTCTTTTTATAAAGAGTCTTCTACAAAAGTTTTTGTAGAAATTTGTATTCCATTAATTGAAGATGATGTCTACTCCATTTCAGATTTGTTTTCTGAAATTCATGTGGAAGATATATGGCATGCATCTCAGGAGTCACATGCAGACACTTTTGCATGCACCATGCATGCATCTAAGGAGTCAAAAAGGGAGCCGCACACATCAGATGTCATTCTGATGTTTTTTGAGAAACATTTCCATAAACAAATTGGATATTTGAATTCCTCTCGGGAAAATATCCAATTTCAAAAAACAAATCGTCCAAAACGGAGTCTAGAAAGTGAAGTTATGATCATTTCAAAATCAAAAAAATTTCAATGTCTTTCTGGAAACGGCCGCACGGTTTTCAAAATTTCATCCAAAATTTATTTGGATGTTATTCACTAGCACAGTCGCTAACTCGCGGCTGAGAACACCGAAAGGTAATGGCTGAGAACATGTGCCCCCAATATACTGAGAACATGTGCCTCCAATATAAAACGTTTGTGGTAATCCTTCTGTGGTAATATGAAACATTTTGTTGCATTAGGTTGATAAATGGAACGTGGCAATTACATATCCTTATAGTAATTTTTTAATGTGATTAGGTAAATGTTAAAAAGTAAACATGTTGACGGATGCCTTGATAAATGCAAGAAATTTATGAACAATAAATCTGATCCATTGATTTTGGAGAACGACTAAGAATATGCCAACATCTTCAATGCATAGCCATCATATTAGGGTTTAAGGTTAAATAAGGTTAAAAGATCATTAATTGTGACCATTGTCAATAGGTGTACGTCTTTTGATGTAATTACAAGAAAATAAAGTGGATATGTGTGGAAATATCAATGATGCATATACTTAATCAGATCCATGCAGACATCTACATCTTCAACAAAATCTTCAAAGAGCACAAACTTGCACAATTGCGAGGTCTTCTTGGAGTGAATGACATGGTTGCTTAGAAACTGCCTTTTGTTCATTATCATTTTTTATTTTATGCATTGTAATTTGAGGGGGGGTTTTGTTCCCATGAGGTTTTCCCTCTTTTCTCGTTTAGTTCAGTGTATCTTTTGTATTTGGGTACCTAACATGGCCTCGTAGATGGGACCCATTCTTTATTTTCACCATAGTGATGTTCGAGGGGGGTGTTGGAGTTACTTCACACACACCTAGGATTTATTTTTCCTAAGGTTATTCCTTGTTTATTAGTCATTATACAGTCTCCTATATTTTAGGGGAGAATATTCCACCTGGAGAATATTCTCTTTCAGTTGACACTTTAGTTTGACTAGTTGAGTTGAGTTTAGATGTTGCATTGGTTTTGTCACCATGCAACATTGGGATCATCACCAACTCACTACTCTTTATTTAGTCAGTTAACTGAAGACTAGTTGACTAGTTAATTCAGCTAGGTGGTAGTTCACTCCCATAACTGCCTAAGAGACTAGACTAGGTAGTAGTTTACTCTTGTAACTGTTGGTGTGTGTCCAGATCAATCTATACCACCACTATGGCTCATTAGTTAGTCATTTATTCTATATATATTGTAAAGTATTCACTCTTTTGAGTGTGGAATACGGTTAATGAGAATTTTTCCATTCTTTCTATCTTGCTTCTTCTTTCTCAATTTCTCTCTGCAAATGTGTGTAATATTTTCTAGCTAGATCTATTTTGTGCAGGTTCAACACATTTACACTCTATTGTATCTAACTTCATTTGCAATTTTAATGTCTTTCCAAGTTTCCAACTACATATAATGCATCTAACTTCTCTTGAAGCCTCTTTCTCATTTGTTGGAGGTATTGGTTCAATAAATGGAAATTTAGAGACCCATTATGATTGGAATTGTCTCCCTATGGCCCATTGGCATTTTTCCCTTTTCCGTGATTGTGAATGGTTTTTGTTTCCTTCTAAGGAAAAACCTTCAACATTGTTATTATCAATTTTTGGTGAAGTCATCTCAATTTGATCACTAGAAGAACCTATTTCATCATCTATTATATGGAAATTAGATGCATTCTCAGAAGAGTTGACATCTCTTTGACTTTAATTGATGGGTTTCTCAAAAGAGCTTGAATCATGAAGAGAATCTGGGTTCTTGGATTGAAGATTTTTAAAGTATGAAAATGCATCCCTTTTTTTTATGTTTTCTTTCCACAATCGGTGTTTGACATATCAATTAAATTTTCACAATTAGAATTTCAAATCAATCTAGAAACCAAAAGTGAAGCATGCATGGAAAAAATAATATAAAATTAGTCATCCATTTGGAAATTCAACACAAATGCAAGAGATATATCAATTTTAAGAACTCAATTCTTCTCAACAAGTTACAAAACCAACAATACTTATCTAAAAATAAAACACTTCAACATACAACAAGTCATTTTCATCTTGCATATTATTATTGGCTTGAAATAATGCCACATCAATAAAAATCCATTTTTAAAAACTGTTTTTCTTGTGATAGGTTGGTTTTAGGTTGATAATATGTTTTTTCTATAAGTGTGTTACATGACTTATGAGAAACTGTATGGATACATTCAGTCTTAGATAAAATCATACAAAGATAGATTGGAAGGTCCTTGTTATCAGACATTTGGCATGTGGATTTTACCACATGTTTTTGCTTGTCAGGTTGGGTTTATCCCAAATCCTTGATGTATTACATTGTTACAAAGTACGATGGTCCATTATTTTTTGTTGGGACCTTTGTATGTCATATGATATGAGTGATGAGATGTTTCTATTTGTGTCATGTTTGAAGTTTCCGTGCTATGCCATGTCAAATAGTGATGGTGATTTGTACATTCGGCTACAAATAATAGTTATAGAGTGCATTCACATACAAACACATATAACTAATAATATGAACAACAAACTTGCAAATATGAAAATAGTAAACTGGACACATTCAAGATGTAAGAAGCATCCTCAAACCCTAAGCCTTATGCCTAATCAAATGGATAACAGTGCATGAGTTAATGCATACCAATTGGAGAATGGTTGTGGCATGTATGCATGTACACTCATCCTCAAACTTTGCACCCTCATGTGGCTCCTCATGCATGCACACTAACTACCTAGACTCGAGGGATTGGATCCCTTATCTAAGAATAGATCATGCATTTGTGTAATTGAACAGAACTGAAATATGGACTGATAGAAAACTTAACTAAATTGGCAATTACTAAATCTGGAACAGCATTGAACTGAATCTGGAACAACAGTGAGAGTATATTTAGTAAGGTTGGTTTGGGACCTGGGTTCTTATATGTTTGGTTATAATTGGGTTGAAATAGTAATATATGGTGGGTTAGGAAAAACCAAGAGTGGACTGTGGAAAATTTTGGTTAATTAGTTTTCATGGTGAAAAATAGCCATATGGATAAATATATTTCATTATTTTTTTGTTATCAGCATACTACATAGTAAGCAGTACATTGTACAATATGATATAGGCTATAGAAATAGGTTGAGCCTTGAGGAAATGTTTGTATGAAATTATAATACCAACAACTTAGAATATTGTATGAGGATGCATATGAAGTGTTTGTAGAAATGTATGCATTAGATTTTTCATTCTTGCTCACTATTTGGCACAAACTCACTCTAGGCATGCCACATCTATCTAAAACTATTTATAACTATGTTTATATAGATGTGTGACATGGTCTTGATACTGCAATATTCACACAAGTATAGGCATGCATTTGAATGGAATTTTCTCTATTAAAATGGATTTAGGAATGTGAAATTGTAGCTTTGTGGAAAGAATTGCATTATTTATTCTTTGGATTATATTTTTGCTTGGAAAGCTAGTATGATCGGTGGAACCTAGGTGCTTTGTAACTTGTGCATGGAAACACACAAGCATGGGGATTTGGTAAACACGATGTTGAAACACCGTGTTTCAGCACCAACTTATAAGAATGATTAAAAAATGCCCAGATAATTTATCCAAACTCTAGGTAAGCTCAAAAACTTAAACACGGTCTACAGAACTATTGATCTACTCCAATCACTAACACAAACAATCACTCGTCATGACCTGAAGCCTTTGCTATCGTGGAGGGCCAAGGTTGGGTGGGATCTATCACTGATCAGAATGATACTTGTGCATGGAAACACACAAGCAATGAGAATTAGGAAACATGGTGCTAAAACACCATGCTGAAACACCGTGTTTCAGCACCAGCTTGTGAGAATGATTTAAAAATGCCCAGGTAATTTATCCAAAATGTAGTCTGTGGGTAAACTAAAAAACTTAAACACAAAACTATTGATCTACTCCAATCACTAAACCAAACAATCACTTGTCATGACTTGAATTCTTTGCTATCATGGAGGCTGGGTGGGCTCTATCACTAATTCGGATTAAAATTGTGCATGGAAACACACAAGCAATGAGCATTGGTAAAACAATGTTGAAACACTATGCCGAAACACCATGTTTCAGAACCATCTTGTGAGAATGATTTAAAACAATTCCAGGTAATTTATCCAAACTATGGGTAAGCTCAAAAACTTCAACATGGAACTATTGATATACTCCAATCATTAACCCAAAAAATCACTTGTCATGACCTAAAGCCTCTACTATCCTAGAGGATGGGTAGGCTCTATCACTGATCAGTGTGACACTTGTGTGTGGAAACACACAAGCAATGAGCATTGGGAAAATGGTGTTGAAACACTGTGTTTCATCACCAGCTTGTGAGAATGATTTAAAAACTCCTAGGTAATTTATCCAAACTATGGGTAAGCTCAAAAACTTAAACATAGAACTATTGATATACTCCAATCACTAACCCAAACAATCACTCGTCATGAGTTGAAGCCTCTGTTATCCTAGAGGTTGGGTGGGATCTATCACTGATCACGATTCAAGATGACACTTGTGTGACGTGCATGGAAACACACAAGAAATGAGCATTGGGAAACATTGTGTTGAAACACTGTGTTTTATCACTAGCTTATGACTTGTGAGAATTATTTAAAAACACCCAAGTAATTTATACAAATTGTGGGTAAGCTCAAAAACATAAACATGTTACACAGAACTATTGATCTACTCCAATCACTAACCCAAAAAATCATTTTTCATGACCTGAAGCCTCTGTTATCCTAGAGGTTGGGTGGTATCTATCACTGATCCGGATAACCCCTACTATCATATGCACTTAATGAATGCCCAAAACAATTATACTCCTAGAGGAGCGGAGAACCATGATCCCATAAATGGTAAGATATTAAGATTATCCTTGCATAGTTGTGACAAATTTCAAAAGTTGCAGAGAGGGATCAGAAGACACTTATGACTTACTCTATATCAAGGTGTTGTAGGGGCCAGGATGGAAACTAGAAATGTTGACACGAAGCGATCGAGAAGATGGCAAGAAGTCGACACTTTCTCCTCCTGTAATTTGTAAATTTTGACAATAGAATTTCGAGTTAGAACTTTTTCTTTGAAGATTTCAAGCTAGGCATGGAAGAATATTTCAAGGAGAACCACTTGGATCTATTAATATTGTGAATCACCATCAAATTGGGGAAATCTTTTCCGAATCCCATGACCGAATTCATGTAAAAACTCCAAATCAGGGCCATCCTCTGTAAAAAATCCAAATCGATGGGAGAAAAAACACTAATTCCAATGGACATTCCCAAATAAAGGAAAATCATGGTCCTTGGCCTGGTGAAAAACTAAAATTGTGGGTGAAACCCCAGGAAGATCAATGGCTACTCCTAGAAATCGAGCGAAAGGGAGGATGACCTCCATTTTTCCAAGGAGAAAATGTAATTAATATTTAAATTTCGACCACCATTTTGGGGATAAATATATAATTAATATTGTTTTAAAAATAAATGTTGGGCGAATTGGGATTAATTTCGGTTTTTTTTTTAATATACAAAATTCGCCCTACCAAAATTTGAAGGGGCTAAATTTCTCCCATCGTATGGTGTTTTTCTTTAATTGTGAAAAACTTGAACATCTTGAAATAGAATGCCATGAAGGAAATGAGACAGAAAAACTAATTGAAAAGGAAGACAATTATGAAGAAGAACTAATTAGTGCTTTAGATGAACTAAGAGAAGAAAATAAGTCACTCAAGAAAGAATTGATCAAACAAAAGGAAAGTGTTCACATTTTTTAAGAATCCCAACAGGTCATCAAGAACTTAAGAACTCGGCTATAAGAAGCCAGAAAGATCGAAGAAAATCTTGAATATCAAAAGAAGTATTTGGAAGCCAACATAGCAGCACAGAAGGAAGAATCATAAATGAGAGAGAATATATTGACAGATCATCTTAAGGAAAGAAATAACGATCTAAAACAGCTTGAGTCAGAGTTTGGTAAAGAAGAGAAAGGACTTGAAGAAGAAATAATCACATTAAAAATTCAGCTTGAAGAAGCGAAAAGAACAAAAGAAGTCATGAAGTCTTAGATAATGAAGAAAGAAGAAAAGGTTGAGAATCTTGAAGAAGAAGTTGTCACATTGAGAAGTAAAATTGGCAATCTCAAAAAGAACGTTGAAGAGACAGAAATATCCACTTCAGTTATAAAGAATGAAGAGAAACACTCTAGGTTGCTAGAAAATAAGAATGAAGAAAATAGAAAGAATTATGTAGAAGTACTCAAAGGAAGGAATCATGGTCAACCAGAATCTAAGCAAACTATTAAAGATACATCTTCAAGAAGACCATCCATGTTCAAGCCACAAAGAATATTCAATCATGACCATGATCAGTCAAGGAAAAAATTCAAAAGGACTACGCCACAAAGAAGATCATTCACTCCCAGGTATGCAAATTTATTTTTTGGTCATTGTTTTTATTAGACTAACTTTGGACATAAAGTTGAAGATTGCAGGGATTATAAAATAAATTTTCAAGCAAGAAATGCATATGTGGCCCCACGTAACATTGAATGTTACAAATGGCATAACTATGGACACATAGCTAGTGATTGTTGAAGCGTGATTGATACTTCCATGAAAGAGAACACTGATATCATATGTAAGAAAGTATGGATAAGAAAAAACAAAGAACATGTGAACAACGACCAGGTCCCAGAAATCGCAATATTCGCAATAAAGTGAGATGAAGAAAATTCTACAGAGAAAAAGAAATATGTCAGATACAGAAAGGTTTGGAAAACAACTAGAAGAAAAGAAGGACAAGTAAATAAGGAACAGGTTCAAGAGATTGTACTTTCAGGCATTGTAGTGAAAGATGAATCCACTGACAGAAAGAAAGAAGTTAGAGCTCATAGAGATGATGAATCTACCAATGAATATGATAATGAATACACGTCAGATCAGGAATTGTTCTGATCCATATGGCTTAGAGACTCCCAGGTAACATGAATATTAGACAGGGGGAGTCTATGTGATAGTTGTGACAAACCAAAGAACCATCCTTCGAGCAGCTTGCAGAGTTTGAATAGACAGATCCGGAGCAGTCAGTTTGCATAATTACAATAAGTTGTAGTAGTGAATACTTCATGATAGTACAATGATAAATGGGTCAACATTATGGACAGTTGTGCAGTAGAGTCTTGGACAGTATGGATAGAGATGGATTCGTAAGAACACTTAGCAGTTTGGATAGATATATGACAGTGAACAAGATCATGGATTCATATATTGGTTCAGAGAGTGGTTCAGAGACAAAGCAACATTATCATAATAGATGATAATTACACAGGAAATGGCTCAAACAATTCTAATGGATTTCAAATTGACAGATATTTTTTGCACACATGCAGTGCATACAACACTTTACATTCAAAACAGAGTAATGCTTAGAAACAACAATGAAAAAACTCCCTACGAACTATCGAAAGGAAGCACAGACAACAACCTCTAAATCAAGGTAACTCAAGGTAGTATTTTATTAATTGAAATTTATGTTGATGATATTGTTTTTGGAAGTACTAATGATAAGTTAAGCCATAAATTTGCAAAGGATATGCATAATGAATTTGAAATTTCATTACTTGGAGAAATATCCTTCTTTCTAGGTCTTCAGATATGTCAAAGCAACCAAGGAATTTTATTTCTCAAACTAAGTATATCATAGAAATGCTAAAGAGGTTTGGAATGGAATATTGCAAACTACTTACCACTCATATGCAAACCAGTTGCAAGTTGAGCAAAGATGATGATTCAAAGTCTACATATTAGAGGAAATGTAGGTCAATGATTGGTAACTTACTATATGTGACAACATCCAGAACATATGTAATGCAGGAAGTTGAACAAGTGGCACAATTTCAAGCAGCATCAAAGGAATTACATCTATTAGAAGTAAAGAGGATTTTCAGATATCTCAAAGGAACAGAAGAGTTTGGATTATGGTACCCAAAATGAAAGGATCTATCACTTATTGCTTACACATATGCAGATTAGGCAAGTTGCATTGATGACTGACAAAGCACCAGTGAAGAAACTTTCTACTTGGGTGAGTTTTTAGTATCATGGATAAGCAAGAAAAAATCATCAGTATCATTATCTACAGTCGAGGCAGGGTATATTGCAGCAACATCATGTTGTACATAGGTTCTATGGATGAAACAAACTCTGACAGATATATAGGTTGAGTATGATTATCCCATTCTAATCTATTGTGATAATACAAGTGTCATCAATATCTCAAAGAACCTGGTGATGCACTCCAAGATGAAGCACATTCCAATAAAGTATCACTTTCTATGGGAATAGGTTACAGAGACGAACATCAAAGTTGAATATGTGGGTACAAAGGAATAAGTGGCGTACATCTTTACAAAATCGCTTCCATGGGAATCCTTTGAGTATCTACATTAGAGACTCGGAGTAATTTCTACTCCAAAATTAATGATTTTGAATGTTTATATTATATGTCTTATATTTACATGAGTAAGTAGCATAAAGAGGATAATTCAGGTTGGAAGATCAGTTTCAGGAATATTTCAGTCAGGGGGGGTATCCCTAAAGATAGTTCAGTTAGGGGGAGAAGCCCCGGATGTAAAGATACATTTTCCATTGATGACAAAATGGGAGAGATTTATCATATGCAAAGGTAAATTCCTGGAGAAAGAGCACAGAGGCATGGTTCCAAGGGGAGTGATGGTCATAGGAGGAGCATGAGTGATATGACTCCATTATTGAATCAGAGTGCTACCATCAATGCCAAAGGGTTATATTGTTGATTATTTTGGTTAGTTGTCATTAATGTCAACCCTTGAAGAAAGTTTGGTAGGAAAGTTTGGTAGAAAATTTTGGTAGCACAAAGGTTTGGGTAATGGACCCAAGTTTGTTTAATCTATAATGGTATGAGTTTTGATATATTTTTAGGTAATACTATTACATATGTATATTACATGTCATTACATTTCCGTTGGTATGTGGAATGTCACATAACTCCTCACGGTTAGAGAGTTATGACCATGTGAAGTTGGGGAAAGGTTTGGGTAATGGACCCAAGTTTGTTTGATAGATAATGGTATGTGTTTTGATATATTTGCAGGTAATAATATTCTATATGGATAGTACATGTCATTTCATTTCCATTGGTATGTGGAACGTCACATAAATCCTCACGGTTAGAGATTTATGGCCATGTGAAGTTGGAAAACCCTCATGAGTCATCTAGAAGCCCCAAAAGGTCAAAGTAGTCAAAGTGGTTTAAGAGATTTTAGAAGGTAAATAATAAATTGAAGTGATGAGTGTACTATAACTCAAAGAGAATACAAAGGAAATTATTTAATAATAAAGTTAATGGAGAAATTACTAAGTTACAAGTGGTTAGAAGTGGGTTAACCCTAAAATAAGGAAAGTGGGTTAAAATGGTTAAAAGGTAACCAATTGAGGAAGCTACATGAAAGTATAAATAAGAGGAAAGGCTCTCTGATTTTTATCACACTTGATCATATTGAATATATACAAGTGACTGAGGTAACCAAAGGATATCTAAGACGAATTTTAGAGGGAAGGTGAAGTAAAGAAGGTTGAAATTCAAGGGAGGATAAATTCTTTTGATGATGCTTTCTAAGGTATGTTATTTACGGATCATCTCGCCATTTTCGAAATAACATTTTTTTCTAGAATGATTCAGACCATGAAATTAGGATTCCATTGAGAATAAATATCCAAGTAGATGTGATAAAAATTTCATCTTGTGGTTCATTGCATTTTTGGAGTTACACGTCGTGGAAAATAGGGTTTTTAGCTAGTCCTAAAACTAGTCTAAAACAGGCGTTTCGGGTAAAAACGTCATAACTTGTTCATAACATATCCAAATTTATTAAGACTAAATGTATTGGTTAAATTATAGTCTATAGTATTATGTGTACAATTTTCAGATCCATACAAAAAATATTTTGTGCAGGGCATGCTCTACAAGTTCGCTCTCTAGAATAAGTCAGAAGTCAACAGGGTATGTCAGTTTTGTTATAACTCCTTTTATGAGAGGTTCCAAGTAGTAAAATCTAGAGGAATTTCATGACAGACACTTAAGAACATTGTATACCATTTTCATATATTTATTCATTACAGGTACATAGTTATGATTATTGCAAGTTAGGGTTTTTGACTAATCCAAAATTAGTCATGTAAGACTAAAGTAAAGTTTGATGAAAATGCTAGTCTCTTGTTGTTAAAGTTAAGGAAGGTTTGCAGGTATGTGATCATATATGCCATGTCTATTACAGAGTTACAAATCAAATTTGGATGATGAAATTGATAAGGGCTTTTAGTTGAGGTACATGTTGGGTACATGGTTGAGACAAGTAGTTGATGAGTTGGCACATACATGAGGTGTATAGTTGATGATGTTGGTACATATTGATGATTGATAGTTTATGTGCATTTGATGCATGATTGGTACATATTTGGTGCATGGTTGATGCACTCGTTGATGGTACAAGTTGAGGTATAGGTTGGTGCAGGTTGATGCACTTGTTTATGGTACAGGTTGATTACAAGTTGTTTGGTACAGGTTGATGCATGGTTGATGCACTTATTTATGGTACAGGTTGATTATAGGTTGATTGGTATAGGTTTTTATAGTGGTATATCTCACAGTGATAGTGTGACAGTGGTTCCATCATTCTACTTCTACGTCAGGGTGGTTGGACGAGGCAAGGACAGGTGGTTGTAGCCACATTTCGGTTGTATCTGGAGTTGTAGCCAGAGAATTGGGGAGTTGTAGCTTCCCTTAGGTTGTAGCCTAAGAAACTAGGGGATTGTATCCTCCTTCTAGTTGTAGCCATAGAATTGGGAAGTTGGAGCTTCCTTCAGGTTGTAGCCTGAGAAACTAGGGGGTTGGAGCGTCCTTCCATTTGTAGCTGGAAAAAAAAGGAAGGTGGTGCTTCGAATGAATTTAATTCTTAAAGACATATAAGAAAAATCATTTTGTGGTTTTCTCTCACTTTGGGTTTCCACGTAAAACACTGGTGTACTGTGCATGTGTGTGATTGCTCATTTGTTCATTGTTTATTTACTCTGAAACTATTGGATGATAATTCTACATTGATATAACACTTTCATTTTATGGTGAAAAAGGATTAGATTTCTCTATTACTGATTCACCCCCCTTTCAGTAATCCAACAGAAACACCATCATATAGTTTCCTCCTCCTTCAAACCTAATGGTGGACTGAGAAGGGGAAGTAAAATCCCCCCCATTCAATCAAGTTGTCATGCTTAATGCACCCATGGTGGTCACAAATAGACGTCTCTAAAGGATTTTAGTACTCTATGGTAATTTTGCATCCCTCATTCCCATCCCTCCTTATTGAGATCAAGTCCAAGCACTTGTTGGACAAGTGTTGGAGATTGTTTGGAGGGTTGGTTCTAAGGTTATCTTGTCTTTTCTACTCTTCTATGATGGCTCTTTTTTGTCAATTTTTCTTCTACAAGGAGCTTCAAGATATGTGAAAGGCTCTAAATAAGTGTGAAAACGACCCAGCAAAATCCCACTTCAAATTCACAAACTCCATTCCACTTAGCCTTATTGGCACACAATTGCAAGGCCCTTTTGGAATATGTAGTAGTTAATTGCATTTAGAGGTGTTTTTTGGGCTATCAATATGCACTTCACCGTAGAGAATTTAATGCTCTATATGCTTTGATATATATCATTCATTCTAAAACACTTTTAGATCAGACATTATATATCCCAACATAAAAAGCGTTAAATGCTCAGCTACGTGGGGTGGTGTAAATGTATCACCTATGTAATTTTGACATGAAATGTGTTGATTAAAAAAATTAATTAAAAATATTATAATGTTGATTATAAAAATAGAATATATACAAAGTTGGCTCAAAATTTAAATTCAATATATATTCACATTTATATAAATTGGTAAAATCCCGCTAGCATGATTGGATTTTGAGTGTTTCGAAATCCCACTAGCACGTAAGGAAACCAAGGTTCGAAACTTGCGGTAGTTGGGAGGAGACACCCAAAAAAATCCATCCATGTTAAGGGTTGGTGTGGCCCAATATGGGTGCGATCCTTGGGTGATTTTGATGGATTAAATTCCCTTGGGTCACAGTTTCTTAGACCACAGGATAGTCTCGCGGGTAATGGACACGCTAGCAAACAAAAAAAACATTTATATAAATTAAATGCATGGAACCTAAATCAAAATCACAAAATCTTCTTTGTTTATGGATTGTATGATTAGTTGTTGCCATTTCAACTTAACGAATTCATAATGACATTACATATGTGACAAGGTTCAATAGCAATGGCATAAAATTCATAAATGTTTTAAACTCGATGGTATTTGAATATATAGACAATATATATATATACAGATCACAAACATATCATGCTAAATGATTATTTATTTTAATTTATTATATTGAATGAGGTGAAATGACCCTTACAGTAATTATGTCTCCATAGTTCAATCAAATTGTACTAAATTGTATTTTTGCAATCGACGATGTTTGTTTGTCGTTCAGTATATTGTATTTATGTTTAAAAGTGAACCATGAAATATGCATGAATTCCTATCTTCAGCTTTGATTTTATATGCCATACTCATTTTAAAACTATAGAAGTGGTGTCATGTTTTTTTTATTTTAAATAACACATTTTGGAATTATTATTACTTTCTTATCTATTAAATAATATACATTTGAAGTACAATATTCAACATAATCATGCCCCCCAATAATGAGAATACATCAATAGTGCGCTATGTGCTTCATATCCTTTGAAGGACTACATTGGTTATGTCCTTCCTTCTTTGTTACAGAATATATATTTGAAGTACAAAATCCAACATAATCATGGCCCCTAATAATGAGAATAAATCAATAGTGCACTATGTGCTTCCTATACTAGTCAAGGACATGACCAATTTATAAGGGTCATGTTTTATTAGCTTACAAGAGGAGATGTGACATGTCAAATATATGCTTATTGATGAGATGTATTTTAAAGGGAGAAATTTATTAACAGAAACGGATGCTTGACTTCAACAAGATTTCTTGAAAATTGGTGTATTCCTTTTGGAGGGGTATCAATTTATATTGGTCAATGATTTGGAACAACTTTTGCAAGTTATAAATAAGTTTGTGCATGTGTGTGAAGATCATACGAAAAACTTGAAATTATTAATACATTTTGCATATGCTTCTTTGGATGGTTCCACAAAAGAGTTTAAGATTTCATCCAAAATCTTTGAGATTAGATGCAGAGGAACTCGTGTCATTGGAAGAGTGTACATGAGGCTGGTGGTTTGAATAAGGATATCAGTAGTGCCCACTCAATACTTGTGGGTAGGGGATATATCCTAGTAATAGAGTCATAAATTCATACTACCACCATTCTATAAAAATGTCAAAATATCTTAGTAAAGCCAGATTTAGCAAAGGCCACCATTCCCTAAGTGCAACAGCTAACCAACCCTTCTAGATTCTTTTGTAGATTCCAGAAAAGTAGAGATATCCAAGTAAGAAACAATATGTTTATATTAGTGCAAGTTGTGACTATTGCAACTCCTGGAACACCCTAATGGAGACCAAAGACTAGAAGGCTATAAGTATGTTTAGAGGCACATGGGAAATGACTACAACGTCCTAACACCACTTCATAGGAGTTGTAATCCTTTGGGACCTAAAATACACTCTGAAGGGTTGTAATTATATGTTATGTGTCACAATATCCAAGAGAGAATATAAGCAATATGTAGCAGCAACTATTACGACACTCACATCTTGGCCCATCCACAACATGATTTTGTTGAGAAATTTAATGCTTAATTTAAGCATGCCAGTGACTTAAATATCAATTGAACTTTGATCAATAGTTAGATTAGATATTAAACTAAGCAAAAAAAAAAAAAAAAATCTCAAAATATTTATGATTATAAAATGTTGTTATAATCATTTAAGGAATTGATTTTAAATAGATTGATATGTAACTCAATTTTTAGTTTTCCAATTTCTATGTTGTGAATTATTATTTTGTGTGCAATATGTCTTGATTGATCCTTCATACACAACAATAGTTTTGAGTTGTAGTGAATCTATGGAAATGTTTTATTTTGAATTAGTATCAAATCCAAGTTGGAAGATATGGAAGTTGGCTACTAATTGTAGGTTTTCAATCTTCAAAAATTAAGAGAAGAATCAATGGAAACAACAAATACTTCACTGAAAATTCCTCCATTTAACAAAGAACACTAGGAATATTGGGAAATCAAATGAAAACGTTGATGGTCTTTGTTATCGCAGGATTTGTACTTGTGAAAAACCCACCACAAGTCCCCAAATCTTGCGTAACTATGGAAGATCCTACCACTATCACCATAGTAATAAATTCCCTCATTTGAGTGATGGAAGAGGTCCACCACAAGGGAGGCTTCCCTAGTGACCTCAAGGGATCAAAGTAACAACTATAGTATCCAAGCCTGTCGCCCCCTCTCTTAATCACTGAGTAAAATGGTCTAGGTCAAGGAAAGACAAGAGGTATAAGTTTTTTTGAGTACCTGTTCAAAGCAAGAACACTTTATAGCATGTATATGATCTAGGTGGATATCGGTGGCCACCCACCTATTCCAACTGGCTCCTCTTGACAATTTTTAGTTCAACATGTTCTTTTGTAATTTTTTGTGATTGTGGGTTCTACACTTTCGGGGATGTTTGAATCTATACACATCTTCCAGGTGGAGATTGGTGATCGCCCACCTAATCCAACAGGATTTTGGAAGTTTTCATGTCAGTACATCTTTTTGTACTTCCAGGTCTGTTTTGGGGCCCTAAATAGTGTTTTTTTTTTTGTCTTGCCACATTCAAACTGTATATGAAGTAAAAATTTGAAGGCATAATGTGTAGTTCTCAAAAATACCTTTCCAACAGGCTATCACACGCCTAAAACGGAGGTCGTATGCAAAAGTTACGACCCTGAGAAGTTGAGGTACCAACTTACCCATCGAGGCCCACATAACTTTTCGCGTTTCATCTCTTAGGGTTAGGTTTTTGGATGTCTGTGGTTTTGGCATTCATGAGTAATGTCAAAAAGGCCTCTATATCCCCATTGTAATCATTCTTCTCAGACGTATGTGCATAGCAACCACATCTCTTATTATAGAAAGCTTCCACCATTCGACCAAGTTGTTTCAGTTCTGCAGTTTTACAGTTTCAACCTGTTTTATTTATTCAATAGAAGTTATTTTTCACTGGATATCTATTGTTGTTCTCTGTATCTCTTTGTTATGGTATTAATTATGTTATTCATTTTGTTCCACTCATAAATCTGGATCAATGGTATCAGAGCAATCTTCTCTTCAATTGTTTTTCTTTGTGCATGTCCCTGGCAAGATCTGGGTACAAGAAGTCGGGACTCGAACCAATCGAGCCTTTGCAAGATCGGTCACACCAAACCTGAACACAACTCATGGGGGATGAGAATAAAGATGATGGAGCAGGAGATCCTTTTAAAATGTTGCTCGAGGAAGCCCTTTCGTGACAAAGGAACGACATGATGGAAAAATTTGCACGGATCCTTCGGCGGCTGCCCACAGGAGACGCATCTTCATCAAGCGGCCACACAACCTCCTTCAAGGTAGAAGTAAATTTTTATATTCTAATATTTGAAGGAGTGATAGATATGGATGTTGTATATAAATGGTTGAATCTGCTTGAAGGGTATTTTTCAGTCCACAATTTTTTCGATAGGGAAAAGATTACTTTTTCACTCCTCAAGGTCATCCCCCATGTTAAGGACTGGTGGGATACATACTATGAGAAAAAGGCCACAGATAAATCTGCAATATTTGCAGTCTCCCCCACCTAGGATTCCTTCAGGGATATTATTATAGAATATTACTACCCTGTTGGAAGTTACAGGGACCAGTACACAAAATGGACCACGTTTTGTTAAGAAAGGGACCAGACAGTACCATATTTCGCCAATATTTTCCATACTCTGCGCACCAAATTGGGTATCAAAGACTCTAAACGACATCTGGTGCTAAAATACCATGGTTGTCTACACAGATACATCCAAACATAAATGAAGTTTCTATACATCGCGTTCATTAGGTGTGGCTTATATATATGATGTCAAGATTGAGCATAAATTTAAGCAGAAGAGGCAAGAGTTTGGATCTACAAATTCCTCAACGTCGAAGCAAAGAAAAGGTGGCCCCAACTCACCAAACAAGGGATAGAGCAAAGATGGCAGCTCTTAGGACAACCAATCCAAGTCGCAATCCAAGAAGGTTAATGAGAAGTCGAAGAAGGAAATAGGAAAGTGGTGTGAATACTATAAAATCCCTTGGCACAACACCGAAGAATGTTGCTCCAAGGAGTCACTAGTAGACGAGCTGAAAGCTTCCGAGTCAGAGGCATATTCTGACTCTGAATCAAATCCATAAAATGGGAAGTGAATCATCAATGTTGAGCCCAGTTCCATTGTCACTACCACCAAAGTCCATCCAAGATAACCAGAAGAACCAGAGGAATGGGAATGCCTCTTTCACTCACAAATGTGGGTGAAGGGGACTCCAATCCATTTCATTATCGATAGCGGAAGTCAAAAGAACTTGATTCTAGCATAGGTCGTCAAACGGATGGACCTATCGATAACACCGCACCCGCAGCCTTACACCATCATTTGGCTTCGCCAAGGACAAGATCTATGTGTCATCCAATAGTGTCGTATGCGCTACAGCATTAATCCCTTCAAAGATGAGGTATTGTGTGATATTTCCCCCCTTGAAGTTTGTGATTTTATTTTAGACCAACCATATTTGTGGATGCGACATGTTCTATATGAGTCTAGACCCTGCAGTGTTATTATTACTTTGGGTAGACAATTGTACAGAATTCCAGAGGTAGCGCCACCTACCACTATTTCTTTAATCTCTGCTAAGAAACGTAGTAAGGTCATGCCATTGATCGGGAAGTTCACCTTCTTTGTGATATATGCTCACAGTAAGTAGAACATTGTTTCCACATATGTGACCTCTACACAGAGCCTCTCTTTGAAGCAAAAGCAAGTGGATGGGATTGTGGACGAGTACAGAGACATCTTCTCCTCACCCACCAGGGTACTGACGCACTTCCAAGTCAACCATCCAATTGATCTAACCCTCGGTGCATCATTTCCTAATGGACCAGTCTATTGTCACTCGTTGATGGAAAATGAAGAAATTAAGCACCATATCCAAGAGTTTCTTCAAAAGGGGCACATACGACCCAACTCCTCCCCTTTTGGAAGCCTGATTGTATTGGTGAAGAATAAATATGGGACCTCATGGCTCTGCATTGATTATAGAGAATTAAAAAAAATCACAGTCAGGAACTGATACCCAATTCCCCGAATTGATGACCTTCTTGACCAACTCAAGGTGGGGAAATTATTCAACAAGATTCACCTAAAGTATGGATACCACTAGGTTCCCATCAAACCAAATAATGTATGGAATATAGCTTTCAAATCTAAAGAAGGTCTCTTTGAATGGTTGGTCATGCCCTTTGGCTTAAAAAATGCACCAGCAACTTTCATGAGATTGATGGATGATGTATTGAGACCCTTCACCAAATATTTTGTGGTGGTATATCTAGATGACATCCTCATCTTCAATAGATCTTGGGAGGAGCACATACAGCATATTCAGCAGGTTTTGGGCACTCTACGACAGCAAAAGATATATGCCAACTTGGAAAAATGATCCTTTGGCATGAACAGAGTCCAATACTTAGGATAAATTGTTGATGAGCATGGGGTACATGTGGATCCAACTAAGATCCAAATCATTCGTGACTAGCTAGCCCCAACCACACTAACCGAGCTTCAGAGCTTCTTGGTACATTCCAACTTCTATCAAAGGTTCGTGTTGGGATTCTCCCATATTGCATGGGCCCTCAGCCAAGTAACCAGGGCGGTGGAAAGGAAAATTTTACATGGGTTCATGCACAACAATAAGAATTTGATGATCTTAAGCATCGATTGTGCTCAACTCCAGTACTCTCCTTACTCGATCTGCAACAACCATTCGAGATTGATATTGATGCCTTTGACTATGATATAGGCACTGTTCTCACTCAGCACGGTCATCCAGTAGCATACCATAGTGAGACACTCTCAGATATTGTACAGAAATACCCAACCTATGACAAATAAATGTATTCCATTGTGCAAGTTTGTTGTCAATGGAAAAATTACATTTTAGGAAATGAGACAATCATCCACACTGATCACAAGGCTCTGCAGTCCATACAGACACAGGGGAAGTTGCAAAACAACCACCATAAAAAGTGGTCCACATACCTACAATAGTTCCATCTCAACATCAAGTATAAAACAGGGAGCACAAATCATGTCGTTGATTGCCTCGGTCACCCTCCCGTTGTTGCACTCACAACCATGCTCCATTCTTGTGGGCATGAGGCATCTGAGTGGCCCCAGCTTTATCAACGTGACCTTGACTTCACCACCACCTATCATCTCATGGGTACAAGAGAGAACGTCATCGATTTTCACATCTAGGATGGAGTTTTATTCCATCTAGGCCACCTTTGTGTTCCCACAAGAAAGTGTGCAAAGATGATTTGGGAGGCTCACTACATTCAGATGGCAGGACATTTTGGCATGGAGAAAATTGTGGTCATTCTACATAAACATTTTTGTTGTCCAAAACTCTCACAAGATGTCAACAATTATATTATATCTTGCATTCAATGTGCCATTTCCAAGCCATCTATCAAGAAGCAAGGCTTATACACCCCTCTTCCTACTCCTGAGAGGCCTTGGGAATCCATCTCAATGGATTACATTTCTGGCCTTCCGTCCACAAGAATGGAAATGATTGTGTATTTTTTGTGGTTGATCGGTTTTCAAAGATGGCCATTATCATAGCCTACAACAAGAGAATCAAAGTGGTAGATACTGCTAATATCTTCTTCGAATGGGTGTGGGTCCATTTTGGGATACCACAAACCATCACCTCATATCAGGACAGCGGATTCCTCAACACATTTTGGTAAAGTCTCTGGTCATTGTTGGACACCAAGCTCACTAAATCCACTTATTTCCACCCCCAAACCAATGGCCAGACATAGGTCATCAATCAGATGAATGTGCACATACTACGCATGTACAACTCTAAGAATCTGTGTACATGGGATGAGAGTCTTCCCTATGTTTAGCATAGCTAAAACATGGCTCTCCATAGCTCCACTTAACATATCCCATTTCAGGTGGGGTTGGGATTCCAACCCTTGGGTCCCATTGATGTTGCACTACCTCTTGAAACCACACAGGAAAAGTCTTCCCATGTTCAATCTGAGGCCGACAAATCCACCAGATTCATTAAGAGGATTCAACACATCCTCCAATAGGTCCATGAGATTTTGCAAAAATCCAATGCTAAGTACAAGAAGCTCCATGATCAACACCATGTACCACACCAGTTTCAGGTGGGAGACAAGGTCTAGTTACATTTACTAAAATATTTCCCTACAGGGCCCCATCGAAAGATCCTCCCACTTCGCTATGGGCCTTACACTATCACCAAGGTTGTGGGTAGCAATTATTTTGAGCTCAACACTCCACCCCTCCTTGGATTGCACCCAGTGTTCAATGTGGACCTCCTTCGGCCATATTTTCCACCATTTATGGACACCTCAGAGATCGCAGAATAGTTGACACCAACAGATCTCAACCCTAACTGCATGGAACATGCATCCACTGATCAAATAGTAGACACACAGTTCAAGGGCACTCGCCAACAAACGATCCAACTTTATCAGGTTGTCAAGGCAGGGAAGCTCCTACACCAAGGCAAGTGTCTCACCTAGGGCCAAATTCAGCAAAATTTTCCTCCCCTGATGGGGGCACTCAACGCAATGGTTACCATTGCTTCCTAGAGGGGGAGGATTGATCCAGGTGGATATTGGTGGCCACCCACCTATTCCAACTAGCTCCTCTTGGCAATTTTTAGTTCAGCATGTTCTTCTGTAATTATTTGTAATTGTTAGTTCTACACTTTCGGGTTGTCTGAATCCTCCACATATTCCAGGTGGAGACTGGTGGTCTCCGACCTAATCCAACTAGCTTATTTTGGAATTTTTCATGTTAGTACATCTGTATCTACTTCCAGGTTTGTTTTGGGGCCCTAAACAATGTTGTTTTAGCTTTCCATAGTCAAACTATAGACAAAGTTAAAGTTTGATGGCATAATGTGTATTTATCAAAAATACCTTTCCAATGGGCTATCATGCACCTAAAACGGAGTTCGTATGCAAAAGTTACGACCTCGGGAAGTTGAGGTACCAACTTACCCATTGGGGCCCACATATCTTTTGGTGTTTCATCTCCTAGGGTTAGGTTTTTGGATGTCTAGGGTTTTGGAATTCATGAGTAATGTTAAAAAGACCTCTGGAGCCTCATTTTAATCGTTCTTCTCATACGGATGTGTGTAGCAACCACATCTCTTCTTAGAGATAGCTACCATCGTTCGAGCAAGTTGTTTTAGTTCTGCAGTTTTACAGTTTCAGCCTGTTTTATTTATTCAATAGAAGTTATTTTTCACTGGATATTTGTTGTTGATCTTTGTATCTTTGTGGTATGGTATTCAATATGTTATTCATTTCATTCCACTCATAAATCTGGATCAGTATATGATTATTTCCAAGTTCAAGCAAGCAATAAATTCCTCTTAAAGACACTAGACAATGAAAATTTTCTATGGCTCTTATCAATTTGTAGCAATGAACAGTAGTACAACATCATTAAATAAGTTATAATAGAAGCAACAATTATTGATCAGAAATGCAACAATTTACAAGAAAAAGTTAGCACAAATCCACTAGAAAAATATCCAATTTTTAGATGCAATTTATGAATGGGTTAGTCCACCAACAGATGAGTGTATGAAACAAATTAAATATTTATCAGGTGGTTGTAGCAAACTTTTGCAACAACTGCAAGTTTACTAGCAAGTTAGTCAATATTAGTGTTAGTAAAGTAAATAGAGATTTTAGGAGAGTTGAAAGAGAGTGTTTGTTGATAAATTTCACCATAGGAGAGTTATGTAACTAGTGCCTTAGGAATATGGAGTATTTGTAATAGAAAGTGCATAATTGAATATTAAACTAGTAGAAACTAAGAGTTGGGGTTTAAACTCTAAGTTGATAGCACATTAGGGCCTTAGGGTTTCAACCTCAAAGAGAAGGATTGCTAGAGTGCAAGCACATTTGGTCTCTAGAAAAATTTTATCCCTTCTTAATTCTTCAACTAGGTCAAAATCAAATGTCTAGGGATAAAATCCTAAAGTGCTAGCACTTTATGGATTTAGGATATTAAACCTAGCAAGAATGTTCCACCAAATTTGAACAAGAATAAACTTGTGAGAGTAGGAAGCACTTATGCTCCTCTCTTAGGTTTTTATCAAGCAATATGTTGAGCTTAAAGTAGCATGATTCACCATGAAACATAACAACATAAAGATAAATTGCAGAAAATTCACTTACTTTAGCCAAGATACCATGAGAAAAAAATCTAATTGCATAAATTCCTCTTCAAAATCAGCAAAATCATTCACAACTTGATCCTCCAATCATGATGCATAAGTAGAAGAGCTAGATAGTCCCAAAGAGGGATAATTTTCCATACTTCTTCTCTCACAAAGGTGAGAAGTTATGATGAAAAATGAAATGTGAGGATGGCCTATTTATATGAGGATGCCCTAAACCAACTTGTCCACATAATTTTGTCAACTACAAAATAAAAGAGGGTCAACCCCTTAATTTTCCTCTACAATATGCCAAAATGAAAAATACATAAAAAAAAACCCTAAAAGGCTGATGTCGTGCCCTAGAAAGGTGACATCATTCTCTAGTGTGAGAGGTCAAGGCTCAAAGAGTGAATCATTAGGCCTCCAAAGCCCCATGTGTCATGCCTCTAATGCACAATAGTGTGAGGCAAGGTGTCTCCTCAGCCCAAACCATATCCAATCATCTCTGGAACCATGAAATCCATCAAACCTTATCCACAAAGGATGATGTCAAGGCTAGAGGGTGATTTCATAGGCTTCTAAAGGCCACATCCAAGTGCAAGAGGGGTGTAGTCTCATCCTCAAGTGTTTTCAAAGTGCCTCCAAAGGAAATGTCCTCCATCCCATGTGCACAAAGACTTAGGGTGCTATACCCAGCATGTGGGCTTCTTGGGCCATGTATGTGGCATACTAACTAAAAATGATCAAACCAAGCCCATATGTCCATAATCCAAGGTTCCAAGGATGTGAGAGCCACTATATGAGGGTTTTGATTCATTGGATGAATTACTGCTCTCCATCACACGTGCCAAAGACCTACAATAAGGCACAACATCCCAGGCACAACCAAAGATGTCCCTCAAAGAACCATGTCAGGGCCATTCAAAACAAACAGAATATAAGACAAAGTAAACCAATGTTCATAAGACATGTTAGTCCTTAAATCATGAAAAGTAATTTAATTCCTAAGGTACAAGCCATGTAAAAAAATTCACCCCAATGTCCCCTTCAAGTATCACCTAATCCCAAGACCTTATTAGAGTTACCAAGTTTAAGTATGGGAGGGCCTTCATCCATCCCTATTAGGTGTGCCACCTAGACAGGAAAAAAATAAACCAAGTAGAGGGATAGGTCCTGAGAGTGACAAGGGAAAGCAAAAATCCATCAAGAGTAAGTGTGAATATGTCATGGCTTAGGGCTTCCTTCATGGCTTATGGTTTCCATCGTTATGAGCACTTTTGTTGAGGGTGTGCTTGCTCTTCAGATACCCAATATTTGTGTGCCACCTTTTTCCAAACCCCATCATTATTCATCTTTTCAATCCATGTTTTCATTTATAATTTACAAATTGAGGGTCCCCCTTTATGGGTTCCCAAGCTTTAGCATTAATTTTTTGGGACCGAGGTGAGCATTGAATGAGTAGAGCTCAAGTTGGACCGGATTTTGGTGGTCCTTATTTTATGTGTTCACTTTATTTTTAGCGTCATTTTCTTATTCTTTTATAGAAATTGCAATCTACCTCCATGATGTTAGCCCCTTTCTCATGAGAGTATAGTCCATAGCTGAAGTTTAGAATATGTGAATGGATTTATGATGGACAATGTTAAGTATGGTCGGGAGCGGAACATTACCCTTGGGAGGGCCCCCCAATATTACCCCTTTTCCTTATGTGGTGACAACACAGGACTAGGGCACAGAAGCTGACCACCAAGGTGAAACAAGGAAACCAAGACAATTTCTCAAGCAAATGATCCACTATCCAATTTCAACCAATGATCATTGTTCACATGACCAATAAATTAAACACAACACCTTGCATGAAAAAAAGGACTAAATGTACCTCATAGTGATGTTGTCTTACCATGCCCCATACCCTGGGTTGCTCGAATGTGACAAGCCTTGGTTGATCTATGTTGTGAGGGAAATCATGGGGGTTTTTGGGATGCCATCTATGGACATGTTGATCATCATCATCATGGTGTAGATAATGTTCTCCATTGTGGGCCTCGAGACATGATCTCCTCCAATTGCCCCTAGGCATGGGGGGGTAATAGTATTTAAAGATGTGTGGGATATATTTCAAGTGGGTATGTTGAGCCCCATAATTGAAATGAATTAAAATCACAAGAGAGAAATGATAATAAAGAGGTGGGAAAGAAGGATTCCCTAGCAAAGTTTTTAATCCAAAGTGCTCTAGATGTGAACATTTTTCCTAAAACCTGTTGAAGCAAAAAAATGCCAAGGTAGCTTGGGACACATTCCAGTGTTCTTACAAAGGCACAAATAAATTCAAATGGTCCAGTTGAAAAATGTGTGGAAATAATTTGAGAACCTTCAAATGAAGGTCAATTAGAAGATCGCTAGTTTTTTTGTTTGAGTTTGAGACATTGTTAACCAATGGTGCACCCATGGGGAGACCATTACAGATCATGTAATTTGTGAAAAAACACTTATATCCTTACCATTGAAATGGAATTTAGTGGTTATTGTAATACATAAAATAAAATATCTGACAACAAATAAGTTGGAAAACCTAATGGAATTGTTGTCACCTCATGAAATGTGTTTAGATAGAACTGCAAAAAATTTAGAGCAAGATTTAAATGCAATGAAGGAAAAAATTGGAGAAGATTGCAACAACATTTTCAATACTCAAGAGAGCAATAGGAAGTCACCTAATTATTCAAGAGGAAGAGGATGTCAAGGAGGAAGAGGTCGTGATCATGCTCATGTAGATAAGATTCATACACAATGCTATTACTACCAAAGGTTTGGTCATTTTGAAAGGGACTATGGGCTCAAGCACAGTCACACACAAAACAAGACAAAATTCATTCAATATGAAGAAGAGCATTCCAATCTATCTAATATATTTCTTTGACATATGACAAACAAGTTATAAGATGATGTTTCATTCCTTCATTCCGGTTTCTCCAATCATATGATAGCCAACAAGGATTTTCTTGAAGAAAATGATTAAACAGTGAAGAGACAATTGAAGCTTAGATATGACATGGTGATAGAGGTTTTCGGGAAAGGAATGTTGGTTGTACACACCAATAAGGTGAGGTAAAAATATATTCAAAATAATTTGTTCGTTTCTGGTCTTAAGAATAATCTTTTAAGTGTAGGCCAATTAATTGAGAAAAAACATAAAGTATTGTTTGACAATAGAGCTTGTAAAAAAATTTATAAGAATGATGGTAGAGAGTTAGTGGAAATGGATCCCAACACAACAAATAGATGTTTTCATTAAAAATGTATCCAACAAGCTCAAGTATATTGAAATAAATAGTTGAACACTGCAATTGGTTGTGGCATAGGCACTATAACCATTTAAGTTTCAAGGGGAAGAATTTGTTATACACAAAGATAATGGTTCAAGCCTTGCCCAAGATAGAAGCAAAGGATGAGGTTTGCTCCAATTGTGCACTGGGGAAGCAACATGGAGATGAATTCCAGTTGGAAATCATGCTAGACTTCATAACCACTACAACAAATTCATTTAAATATTTTCAACACTAGATAGCAAGTAGTGATAAACCCTTTTATTTTTTGAAATTTATAGTCGATTACTCCATGAAGACATGGATCTATTTATTGAAAACTAAGAATGAAGCAATTGAGTGGTCCATGATTAATTTTAAAGTTCAATTTGAAAGTGAAAGTGGTTATCCTCTTGAAACTTTAAAGAATTACAAAGGGGGTAATATTAATTCAAAGGAATTTAATACATATTGTGTTGACAATCGAATCAAAGGACAACTTATAGTAGCATATACACCACAACAAAATGGCATTGCTAAGCATAAAAGTTGGACCATTATTGAAATGGAAAGATCAATGTTACTAGGAAAGCATA
>ML786091.1:207241-225934 GCA_009831015.1 Picea engelmannii | reverse complement strand
TTTTAGTTGAGGTACATGTTGGGTACATGGTTGAGACAAGTAGTTGATGAGTTGGCACATACATGAGGTGTATAGTTGATGATGTTGGTACATATTGATGATTGATAGTTTATGTGCATTTGATGCATGATTGGTACATATTTGGTGCATGGTTGATGCACTCGTTGATGGTACAAGTTGAGGTATAGGTTGGTGCAGGTTGATGCACTTGTTTATGGTACAGGTTGATTACAAGTTGTTTGGTACAGGTTGATGCATGGTTGATGCACTTATTTATGGTACAGGTTGATTATAGGTTGATTGGTATAGGTTTTTATAGTGGTATATCTCACAGTGATAGTGTGACAGTGGTTCCATCATTCTACTTCTACGTCAGGGTGGTTGGACGAGGCAAGGACAGGTGGTTGTAGCCACATTTCGGTTGTATCTGGAGTTGTAGCCAGAGAATTGGGGAGTTGTAGCTTCCCTTAGGTTGTAGCCTAAGAAACTAGGGGATTGTATCCTCCTTCTAGTTGTAGCCATAGAATTGGGAAGTTGGAGCTTCCTTCAGGTTGTAGCCTGAGAAACTAGGGGGTTGGAGCGTCCTTCCATTTGTAGCTGGAAAAAAAAGGAAGGTGGTGCTTCGAATGAATTTAATTCTTAAAGACATATAAGAAAAATCATTTTGTGGTTTTCTCTCACTTTGGGTTTCCACGTAAAACACTGGTGTACTGTGCATGTGTGTGATTGCTCATTTGTTCATTGTTTATTTACTCTGAAACTATTGGATGATAATTCTACATTGATATAACACTTTCATTTTATGGTGAAAAAGGATTAGATTTCTCTATTACTGATTCACCCCCCTTTCAGTAATCCAACAGAAACACCATCATATAGTTTCCTCCTCCTTCAAACCTAATGGTGGACTGAGAAGGGGAAGTAAAATCCCCCCCATTCAATCAAGTTGTCATGCTTAATGCACCCATGGTGGTCACAAATAGACGTCTCTAAAGGATTTTAGTACTCTATGGTAATTTTGCATCCCTCATTCCCATCCCTCCTTATTGAGATCAAGTCCAAGCACTTGTTGGACAAGTGTTGGAGATTGTTTGGAGGGTTGGTTCTAAGGTTATCTTGTCTTTTCTACTCTTCTATGATGGCTCTTTTTTGTCAATTTTTCTTCTACAAGGAGCTTCAAGATATGTGAAAGGCTCTAAATAAGTGTGAAAACGACCCAGCAAAATCCCACTTCAAATTCACAAACTCCATTCCACTTAGCCTTATTGGCACACAATTGCAAGGCCCTTTTGGAATATGTAGTAGTTAATTGCATTTAGAGGTGTTTTTTGGGCTATCAATATGCACTTCACCGTAGAGAATTTAATGCTCTATATGCTTTGATATATATCATTCATTCTAAAACACTTTTAGATCAGACATTATATATCCCAACATAAAAAGCGTTAAATGCTCAGCTACGTGGGGTGGTGTAAATGTATCACCTATGTAATTTTGACATGAAATGTGTTGATTAAAAAAATTAATTAAAAATATTATAATGTTGATTATAAAAATAGAATATATACAAAGTTGGCTCAAAATTTAAATTCAATATATATTCACATTTATATAAATTGGTAAAATCCCGCTAGCATGATTGGATTTTGAGTGTTTCGAAATCCCACTAGCACGTAAGGAAACCAAGGTTCGAAACTTGCGGTAGTTGGGAGGAGACACCCAAAAAAATCCATCCATGTTAAGGGTTGGTGTGGCCCAATATGGGTGCGATCCTTGGGTGATTTTGATGGATTAAATTCCCTTGGGTCACAGTTTCTTAGACCACAGGATAGTCTCGCGGGTAATGGACACGCTAGCAAACAAAAAAAACATTTATATAAATTAAATGCATGGAACCTAAATCAAAATCACAAAATCTTCTTTGTTTATGGATTGTATGATTAGTTGTTGCCATTTCAACTTAACGAATTCATAATGACATTACATATGTGACAAGGTTCAATAGCAATGGCATAAAATTCATAAATGTTTTAAACTCGATGGTATTTGAATATATAGACAATATATATATATACAGATCACAAACATATCATGCTAAATGATTATTTATTTTAATTTATTATATTGAATGAGGTGAAATGACCCTTACAGTAATTATGTCTCCATAGTTCAATCAAATTGTACTAAATTGTATTTTTGCAATCGACGATGTTTGTTTGTCGTTCAGTATATTGTATTTATGTTTAAAAGTGAACCATGAAATATGCATGAATTCCTATCTTCAGCTTTGATTTTATATGCCATACTCATTTTAAAACTATAGAAGTGGTGTCATGTTTTTTTTATTTTAAATAACACATTTTGGAATTATTATTACTTTCTTATCTATTAAATAATATACATTTGAAGTACAATATTCAACATAATCATGCCCCCCAATAATGAGAATACATCAATAGTGCGCTATGTGCTTCATATCCTTTGAAGGACTACATTGGTTATGTCCTTCCTTCTTTGTTACAGAATATATATTTGAAGTACAAAATCCAACATAATCATGGCCCCTAATAATGAGAATAAATCAATAGTGCACTATGTGCTTCCTATACTAGTCAAGGACATGACCAATTTATAAGGGTCATGTTTTATTAGCTTACAAGAGGAGATGTGACATGTCAAATATATGCTTATTGATGAGATGTATTTTAAAGGGAGAAATTTATTAACAGAAACGGATGCTTGACTTCAACAAGATTTCTTGAAAATTGGTGTATTCCTTTTGGAGGGGTATCAATTTATATTGGTCAATGATTTGGAACAACTTTTGCAAGTTATAAATAAGTTTGTGCATGTGTGTGAAGATCATACGAAAAACTTGAAATTATTAATACATTTTGCATATGCTTCTTTGGATGGTTCCACAAAAGAGTTTAAGATTTCATCCAAAATCTTTGAGATTAGATGCAGAGGAACTCGTGTCATTGGAAGAGTGTACATGAGGCTGGTGGTTTGAATAAGGATATCAGTAGTGCCCACTCAATACTTGTGGGTAGGGGATATATCCTAGTAATAGAGTCATAAATTCATACTACCACCATTCTATAAAAATGTCAAAATATCTTAGTAAAGCCAGATTTAGCAAAGGCCACCATTCCCTAAGTGCAACAGCTAACCAACCCTTCTAGATTCTTTTGTAGATTCCAGAAAAGTAGAGATATCCAAGTAAGAAACAATATGTTTATATTAGTGCAAGTTGTGACTATTGCAACTCCTGGAACACCCTAATGGAGACCAAAGACTAGAAGGCTATAAGTATGTTTAGAGGCACATGGGAAATGACTACAACGTCCTAACACCACTTCATAGGAGTTGTAATCCTTTGGGACCTAAAATACACTCTGAAGGGTTGTAATTATATGTTATGTGTCACAATATCCAAGAGAGAATATAAGCAATATGTAGCAGCAACTATTACGACACTCACATCTTGGCCCATCCACAACATGATTTTGTTGAGAAATTTAATGCTTAATTTAAGCATGCCAGTGACTTAAATATCAATTGAACTTTGATCAATAGTTAGATTAGATATTAAACTAAGCAAAAAAAAAAAAAAAAATCTCAAAATATTTATGATTATAAAATGTTGTTATAATCATTTAAGGAATTGATTTTAAATAGATTGATATGTAACTCAATTTTTAGTTTTCCAATTTCTATGTTGTGAATTATTATTTTGTGTGCAATATGTCTTGATTGATCCTTCATACACAACAATAGTTTTGAGTTGTAGTGAATCTATGGAAATGTTTTATTTTGAATTAGTATCAAATCCAAGTTGGAAGATATGGAAGTTGGCTACTAATTGTAGGTTTTCAATCTTCAAAAATTAAGAGAAGAATCAATGGAAACAACAAATACTTCACTGAAAATTCCTCCATTTAACAAAGAACACTAGGAATATTGGGAAATCAAATGAAAACGTTGATGGTCTTTGTTATCGCAGGATTTGTACTTGTGAAAAACCCACCACAAGTCCCCAAATCTTGCGTAACTATGGAAGATCCTACCACTATCACCATAGTAATAAATTCCCTCATTTGAGTGATGGAAGAGGTCCACCACAAGGGAGGCTTCCCTAGTGACCTCAAGGGATCAAAGTAACAACTATAGTATCCAAGCCTGTCGCCCCCTCTCTTAATCACTGAGTAAAATGGTCTAGGTCAAGGAAAGACAAGAGGTATAAGTTTTTTTGAGTACCTGTTCAAAGCAAGAACACTTTATAGCATGTATATGATCTAGGTGGATATCGGTGGCCACCCACCTATTCCAACTGGCTCCTCTTGACAATTTTTAGTTCAACATGTTCTTTTGTAATTTTTTGTGATTGTGGGTTCTACACTTTCGGGGATGTTTGAATCTATACACATCTTCCAGGTGGAGATTGGTGATCGCCCACCTAATCCAACAGGATTTTGGAAGTTTTCATGTCAGTACATCTTTTTGTACTTCCAGGTCTGTTTTGGGGCCCTAAATAGTGTTTTTTTTTTTGTCTTGCCACATTCAAACTGTATATGAAGTAAAAATTTGAAGGCATAATGTGTAGTTCTCAAAAATACCTTTCCAACAGGCTATCACACGCCTAAAACGGAGGTCGTATGCAAAAGTTACGACCCTGAGAAGTTGAGGTACCAACTTACCCATCGAGGCCCACATAACTTTTCGCGTTTCATCTCTTAGGGTTAGGTTTTTGGATGTCTGTGGTTTTGGCATTCATGAGTAATGTCAAAAAGGCCTCTATATCCCCATTGTAATCATTCTTCTCAGACGTATGTGCATAGCAACCACATCTCTTATTATAGAAAGCTTCCACCATTCGACCAAGTTGTTTCAGTTCTGCAGTTTTACAGTTTCAACCTGTTTTATTTATTCAATAGAAGTTATTTTTCACTGGATATCTATTGTTGTTCTCTGTATCTCTTTGTTATGGTATTAATTATGTTATTCATTTTGTTCCACTCATAAATCTGGATCAATGGTATCAGAGCAATCTTCTCTTCAATTGTTTTTCTTTGTGCATGTCCCTGGCAAGATCTGGGTACAAGAAGTCGGGACTCGAACCAATCGAGCCTTTGCAAGATCGGTCACACCAAACCTGAACACAACTCATGGGGGATGAGAATAAAGATGATGGAGCAGGAGATCCTTTTAAAATGTTGCTCGAGGAAGCCCTTTCGTGACAAAGGAACGACATGATGGAAAAATTTGCACGGATCCTTCGGCGGCTGCCCACAGGAGACGCATCTTCATCAAGCGGCCACACAACCTCCTTCAAGGTAGAAGTAAATTTTTATATTCTAATATTTGAAGGAGTGATAGATATGGATGTTGTATATAAATGGTTGAATCTGCTTGAAGGGTATTTTTCAGTCCACAATTTTTTCGATAGGGAAAAGATTACTTTTTCACTCCTCAAGGTCATCCCCCATGTTAAGGACTGGTGGGATACATACTATGAGAAAAAGGCCACAGATAAATCTGCAATATTTGCAGTCTCCCCCACCTAGGATTCCTTCAGGGATATTATTATAGAATATTACTACCCTGTTGGAAGTTACAGGGACCAGTACACAAAATGGACCACGTTTTGTTAAGAAAGGGACCAGACAGTACCATATTTCGCCAATATTTTCCATACTCTGCGCACCAAATTGGGTATCAAAGACTCTAAACGACATCTGGTGCTAAAATACCATGGTTGTCTACACAGATACATCCAAACATAAATGAAGTTTCTATACATCGCGTTCATTAGGTGTGGCTTATATATATGATGTCAAGATTGAGCATAAATTTAAGCAGAAGAGGCAAGAGTTTGGATCTACAAATTCCTCAACGTCGAAGCAAAGAAAAGGTGGCCCCAACTCACCAAACAAGGGATAGAGCAAAGATGGCAGCTCTTAGGACAACCAATCCAAGTCGCAATCCAAGAAGGTTAATGAGAAGTCGAAGAAGGAAATAGGAAAGTGGTGTGAATACTATAAAATCCCTTGGCACAACACCGAAGAATGTTGCTCCAAGGAGTCACTAGTAGACGAGCTGAAAGCTTCCGAGTCAGAGGCATATTCTGACTCTGAATCAAATCCATAAAATGGGAAGTGAATCATCAATGTTGAGCCCAGTTCCATTGTCACTACCACCAAAGTCCATCCAAGATAACCAGAAGAACCAGAGGAATGGGAATGCCTCTTTCACTCACAAATGTGGGTGAAGGGGACTCCAATCCATTTCATTATCGATAGCGGAAGTCAAAAGAACTTGATTCTAGCATAGGTCGTCAAACGGATGGACCTATCGATAACACCGCACCCGCAGCCTTACACCATCATTTGGCTTCGCCAAGGACAAGATCTATGTGTCATCCAATAGTGTCGTATGCGCTACAGCATTAATCCCTTCAAAGATGAGGTATTGTGTGATATTTCCCCCCTTGAAGTTTGTGATTTTATTTTAGACCAACCATATTTGTGGATGCGACATGTTCTATATGAGTCTAGACCCTGCAGTGTTATTATTACTTTGGGTAGACAATTGTACAGAATTCCAGAGGTAGCGCCACCTACCACTATTTCTTTAATCTCTGCTAAGAAACGTAGTAAGGTCATGCCATTGATCGGGAAGTTCACCTTCTTTGTGATATATGCTCACAGTAAGTAGAACATTGTTTCCACATATGTGACCTCTACACAGAGCCTCTCTTTGAAGCAAAAGCAAGTGGATGGGATTGTGGACGAGTACAGAGACATCTTCTCCTCACCCACCAGGGTACTGACGCACTTCCAAGTCAACCATCCAATTGATCTAACCCTCGGTGCATCATTTCCTAATGGACCAGTCTATTGTCACTCGTTGATGGAAAATGAAGAAATTAAGCACCATATCCAAGAGTTTCTTCAAAAGGGGCACATACGACCCAACTCCTCCCCTTTTGGAAGCCTGATTGTATTGGTGAAGAATAAATATGGGACCTCATGGCTCTGCATTGATTATAGAGAATTAAAAAAAATCACAGTCAGGAACTGATACCCAATTCCCCGAATTGATGACCTTCTTGACCAACTCAAGGTGGGGAAATTATTCAACAAGATTCACCTAAAGTATGGATACCACTAGGTTCCCATCAAACCAAATAATGTATGGAATATAGCTTTCAAATCTAAAGAAGGTCTCTTTGAATGGTTGGTCATGCCCTTTGGCTTAAAAAATGCACCAGCAACTTTCATGAGATTGATGGATGATGTATTGAGACCCTTCACCAAATATTTTGTGGTGGTATATCTAGATGACATCCTCATCTTCAATAGATCTTGGGAGGAGCACATACAGCATATTCAGCAGGTTTTGGGCACTCTACGACAGCAAAAGATATATGCCAACTTGGAAAAATGATCCTTTGGCATGAACAGAGTCCAATACTTAGGATAAATTGTTGATGAGCATGGGGTACATGTGGATCCAACTAAGATCCAAATCATTCGTGACTAGCTAGCCCCAACCACACTAACCGAGCTTCAGAGCTTCTTGGTACATTCCAACTTCTATCAAAGGTTCGTGTTGGGATTCTCCCATATTGCATGGGCCCTCAGCCAAGTAACCAGGGCGGTGGAAAGGAAAATTTTACATGGGTTCATGCACAACAATAAGAATTTGATGATCTTAAGCATCGATTGTGCTCAACTCCAGTACTCTCCTTACTCGATCTGCAACAACCATTCGAGATTGATATTGATGCCTTTGACTATGATATAGGCACTGTTCTCACTCAGCACGGTCATCCAGTAGCATACCATAGTGAGACACTCTCAGATATTGTACAGAAATACCCAACCTATGACAAATAAATGTATTCCATTGTGCAAGTTTGTTGTCAATGGAAAAATTACATTTTAGGAAATGAGACAATCATCCACACTGATCACAAGGCTCTGCAGTCCATACAGACACAGGGGAAGTTGCAAAACAACCACCATAAAAAGTGGTCCACATACCTACAATAGTTCCATCTCAACATCAAGTATAAAACAGGGAGCACAAATCATGTCGTTGATTGCCTCGGTCACCCTCCCGTTGTTGCACTCACAACCATGCTCCATTCTTGTGGGCATGAGGCATCTGAGTGGCCCCAGCTTTATCAACGTGACCTTGACTTCACCACCACCTATCATCTCATGGGTACAAGAGAGAACGTCATCGATTTTCACATCTAGGATGGAGTTTTATTCCATCTAGGCCACCTTTGTGTTCCCACAAGAAAGTGTGCAAAGATGATTTGGGAGGCTCACTACATTCAGATGGCAGGACATTTTGGCATGGAGAAAATTGTGGTCATTCTACATAAACATTTTTGTTGTCCAAAACTCTCACAAGATGTCAACAATTATATTATATCTTGCATTCAATGTGCCATTTCCAAGCCATCTATCAAGAAGCAAGGCTTATACACCCCTCTTCCTACTCCTGAGAGGCCTTGGGAATCCATCTCAATGGATTACATTTCTGGCCTTCCGTCCACAAGAATGGAAATGATTGTGTATTTTTTGTGGTTGATCGGTTTTCAAAGATGGCCATTATCATAGCCTACAACAAGAGAATCAAAGTGGTAGATACTGCTAATATCTTCTTCGAATGGGTGTGGGTCCATTTTGGGATACCACAAACCATCACCTCATATCAGGACAGCGGATTCCTCAACACATTTTGGTAAAGTCTCTGGTCATTGTTGGACACCAAGCTCACTAAATCCACTTATTTCCACCCCCAAACCAATGGCCAGACATAGGTCATCAATCAGATGAATGTGCACATACTACGCATGTACAACTCTAAGAATCTGTGTACATGGGATGAGAGTCTTCCCTATGTTTAGCATAGCTAAAACATGGCTCTCCATAGCTCCACTTAACATATCCCATTTCAGGTGGGGTTGGGATTCCAACCCTTGGGTCCCATTGATGTTGCACTACCTCTTGAAACCACACAGGAAAAGTCTTCCCATGTTCAATCTGAGGCCGACAAATCCACCAGATTCATTAAGAGGATTCAACACATCCTCCAATAGGTCCATGAGATTTTGCAAAAATCCAATGCTAAGTACAAGAAGCTCCATGATCAACACCATGTACCACACCAGTTTCAGGTGGGAGACAAGGTCTAGTTACATTTACTAAAATATTTCCCTACAGGGCCCCATCGAAAGATCCTCCCACTTCGCTATGGGCCTTACACTATCACCAAGGTTGTGGGTAGCAATTATTTTGAGCTCAACACTCCACCCCTCCTTGGATTGCACCCAGTGTTCAATGTGGACCTCCTTCGGCCATATTTTCCACCATTTATGGACACCTCAGAGATCGCAGAATAGTTGACACCAACAGATCTCAACCCTAACTGCATGGAACATGCATCCACTGATCAAATAGTAGACACACAGTTCAAGGGCACTCGCCAACAAACGATCCAACTTTATCAGGTTGTCAAGGCAGGGAAGCTCCTACACCAAGGCAAGTGTCTCACCTAGGGCCAAATTCAGCAAAATTTTCCTCCCCTGATGGGGGCACTCAACGCAATGGTTACCATTGCTTCCTAGAGGGGGAGGATTGATCCAGGTGGATATTGGTGGCCACCCACCTATTCCAACTAGCTCCTCTTGGCAATTTTTAGTTCAGCATGTTCTTCTGTAATTATTTGTAATTGTTAGTTCTACACTTTCGGGTTGTCTGAATCCTCCACATATTCCAGGTGGAGACTGGTGGTCTCCGACCTAATCCAACTAGCTTATTTTGGAATTTTTCATGTTAGTACATCTGTATCTACTTCCAGGTTTGTTTTGGGGCCCTAAACAATGTTGTTTTAGCTTTCCATAGTCAAACTATAGACAAAGTTAAAGTTTGATGGCATAATGTGTATTTATCAAAAATACCTTTCCAATGGGCTATCATGCACCTAAAACGGAGTTCGTATGCAAAAGTTACGACCTCGGGAAGTTGAGGTACCAACTTACCCATTGGGGCCCACATATCTTTTGGTGTTTCATCTCCTAGGGTTAGGTTTTTGGATGTCTAGGGTTTTGGAATTCATGAGTAATGTTAAAAAGACCTCTGGAGCCTCATTTTAATCGTTCTTCTCATACGGATGTGTGTAGCAACCACATCTCTTCTTAGAGATAGCTACCATCGTTCGAGCAAGTTGTTTTAGTTCTGCAGTTTTACAGTTTCAGCCTGTTTTATTTATTCAATAGAAGTTATTTTTCACTGGATATTTGTTGTTGATCTTTGTATCTTTGTGGTATGGTATTCAATATGTTATTCATTTCATTCCACTCATAAATCTGGATCAGTATATGATTATTTCCAAGTTCAAGCAAGCAATAAATTCCTCTTAAAGACACTAGACAATGAAAATTTTCTATGGCTCTTATCAATTTGTAGCAATGAACAGTAGTACAACATCATTAAATAAGTTATAATAGAAGCAACAATTATTGATCAGAAATGCAACAATTTACAAGAAAAAGTTAGCACAAATCCACTAGAAAAATATCCAATTTTTAGATGCAATTTATGAATGGGTTAGTCCACCAACAGATGAGTGTATGAAACAAATTAAATATTTATCAGGTGGTTGTAGCAAACTTTTGCAACAACTGCAAGTTTACTAGCAAGTTAGTCAATATTAGTGTTAGTAAAGTAAATAGAGATTTTAGGAGAGTTGAAAGAGAGTGTTTGTTGATAAATTTCACCATAGGAGAGTTATGTAACTAGTGCCTTAGGAATATGGAGTATTTGTAATAGAAAGTGCATAATTGAATATTAAACTAGTAGAAACTAAGAGTTGGGGTTTAAACTCTAAGTTGATAGCACATTAGGGCCTTAGGGTTTCAACCTCAAAGAGAAGGATTGCTAGAGTGCAAGCACATTTGGTCTCTAGAAAAATTTTATCCCTTCTTAATTCTTCAACTAGGTCAAAATCAAATGTCTAGGGATAAAATCCTAAAGTGCTAGCACTTTATGGATTTAGGATATTAAACCTAGCAAGAATGTTCCACCAAATTTGAACAAGAATAAACTTGTGAGAGTAGGAAGCACTTATGCTCCTCTCTTAGGTTTTTATCAAGCAATATGTTGAGCTTAAAGTAGCATGATTCACCATGAAACATAACAACATAAAGATAAATTGCAGAAAATTCACTTACTTTAGCCAAGATACCATGAGAAAAAAATCTAATTGCATAAATTCCTCTTCAAAATCAGCAAAATCATTCACAACTTGATCCTCCAATCATGATGCATAAGTAGAAGAGCTAGATAGTCCCAAAGAGGGATAATTTTCCATACTTCTTCTCTCACAAAGGTGAGAAGTTATGATGAAAAATGAAATGTGAGGATGGCCTATTTATATGAGGATGCCCTAAACCAACTTGTCCACATAATTTTGTCAACTACAAAATAAAAGAGGGTCAACCCCTTAATTTTCCTCTACAATATGCCAAAATGAAAAATACATAAAAAAAAACCCTAAAAGGCTGATGTCGTGCCCTAGAAAGGTGACATCATTCTCTAGTGTGAGAGGTCAAGGCTCAAAGAGTGAATCATTAGGCCTCCAAAGCCCCATGTGTCATGCCTCTAATGCACAATAGTGTGAGGCAAGGTGTCTCCTCAGCCCAAACCATATCCAATCATCTCTGGAACCATGAAATCCATCAAACCTTATCCACAAAGGATGATGTCAAGGCTAGAGGGTGATTTCATAGGCTTCTAAAGGCCACATCCAAGTGCAAGAGGGGTGTAGTCTCATCCTCAAGTGTTTTCAAAGTGCCTCCAAAGGAAATGTCCTCCATCCCATGTGCACAAAGACTTAGGGTGCTATACCCAGCATGTGGGCTTCTTGGGCCATGTATGTGGCATACTAACTAAAAATGATCAAACCAAGCCCATATGTCCATAATCCAAGGTTCCAAGGATGTGAGAGCCACTATATGAGGGTTTTGATTCATTGGATGAATTACTGCTCTCCATCACACGTGCCAAAGACCTACAATAAGGCACAACATCCCAGGCACAACCAAAGATGTCCCTCAAAGAACCATGTCAGGGCCATTCAAAACAAACAGAATATAAGACAAAGTAAACCAATGTTCATAAGACATGTTAGTCCTTAAATCATGAAAAGTAATTTAATTCCTAAGGTACAAGCCATGTAAAAAAATTCACCCCAATGTCCCCTTCAAGTATCACCTAATCCCAAGACCTTATTAGAGTTACCAAGTTTAAGTATGGGAGGGCCTTCATCCATCCCTATTAGGTGTGCCACCTAGACAGGAAAAAAATAAACCAAGTAGAGGGATAGGTCCTGAGAGTGACAAGGGAAAGCAAAAATCCATCAAGAGTAAGTGTGAATATGTCATGGCTTAGGGCTTCCTTCATGGCTTATGGTTTCCATCGTTATGAGCACTTTTGTTGAGGGTGTGCTTGCTCTTCAGATACCCAATATTTGTGTGCCACCTTTTTCCAAACCCCATCATTATTCATCTTTTCAATCCATGTTTTCATTTATAATTTACAAATTGAGGGTCCCCCTTTATGGGTTCCCAAGCTTTAGCATTAATTTTTTGGGACCGAGGTGAGCATTGAATGAGTAGAGCTCAAGTTGGACCGGATTTTGGTGGTCCTTATTTTATGTGTTCACTTTATTTTTAGCGTCATTTTCTTATTCTTTTATAGAAATTGCAATCTACCTCCATGATGTTAGCCCCTTTCTCATGAGAGTATAGTCCATAGCTGAAGTTTAGAATATGTGAATGGATTTATGATGGACAATGTTAAGTATGGTCGGGAGCGGAACATTACCCTTGGGAGGGCCCCCCAATATTACCCCTTTTCCTTATGTGGTGACAACACAGGACTAGGGCACAGAAGCTGACCACCAAGGTGAAACAAGGAAACCAAGACAATTTCTCAAGCAAATGATCCACTATCCAATTTCAACCAATGATCATTGTTCACATGACCAATAAATTAAACACAACACCTTGCATGAAAAAAAGGACTAAATGTACCTCATAGTGATGTTGTCTTACCATGCCCCATACCCTGGGTTGCTCGAATGTGACAAGCCTTGGTTGATCTATGTTGTGAGGGAAATCATGGGGGTTTTTGGGATGCCATCTATGGACATGTTGATCATCATCATCATGGTGTAGATAATGTTCTCCATTGTGGGCCTCGAGACATGATCTCCTCCAATTGCCCCTAGGCATGGGGGGGTAATAGTATTTAAAGATGTGTGGGATATATTTCAAGTGGGTATGTTGAGCCCCATAATTGAAATGAATTAAAATCACAAGAGAGAAATGATAATAAAGAGGTGGGAAAGAAGGATTCCCTAGCAAAGTTTTTAATCCAAAGTGCTCTAGATGTGAACATTTTTCCTAAAACCTGTTGAAGCAAAAAAATGCCAAGGTAGCTTGGGACACATTCCAGTGTTCTTACAAAGGCACAAATAAATTCAAATGGTCCAGTTGAAAAATGTGTGGAAATAATTTGAGAACCTTCAAATGAAGGTCAATTAGAAGATCGCTAGTTTTTTTGTTTGAGTTTGAGACATTGTTAACCAATGGTGCACCCATGGGGAGACCATTACAGATCATGTAATTTGTGAAAAAACACTTATATCCTTACCATTGAAATGGAATTTAGTGGTTATTGTAATACATAAAATAAAATATCTGACAACAAATAAGTTGGAAAACCTAATGGAATTGTTGTCACCTCATGAAATGTGTTTAGATAGAACTGCAAAAAATTTAGAGCAAGATTTAAATGCAATGAAGGAAAAAATTGGAGAAGATTGCAACAACATTTTCAATACTCAAGAGAGCAATAGGAAGTCACCTAATTATTCAAGAGGAAGAGGATGTCAAGGAGGAAGAGGTCGTGATCATGCTCATGTAGATAAGATTCATACACAATGCTATTACTACCAAAGGTTTGGTCATTTTGAAAGGGACTATGGGCTCAAGCACAGTCACACACAAAACAAGACAAAATTCATTCAATATGAAGAAGAGCATTCCAATCTATCTAATATATTTCTTTGACATATGACAAACAAGTTATAAGATGATGTTTCATTCCTTCATTCCGGTTTCTCCAATCATATGATAGCCAACAAGGATTTTCTTGAAGAAAATGATTAAACAGTGAAGAGACAATTGAAGCTTAGATATGACATGGTGATAGAGGTTTTCGGGAAAGGAATGTTGGTTGTACACACCAATAAGGTGAGGTAAAAATATATTCAAAATAATTTGTTCGTTTCTGGTCTTAAGAATAATCTTTTAAGTGTAGGCCAATTAATTGAGAAAAAACATAAAGTATTGTTTGACAATAGAGCTTGTAAAAAAATTTATAAGAATGATGGTAGAGAGTTAGTGGAAATGGATCCCAACACAACAAATAGATGTTTTCATTAAAAATGTATCCAACAAGCTCAAGTATATTGAAATAAATAGTTGAACACTGCAATTGGTTGTGGCATAGGCACTATAACCATTTAAGTTTCAAGGGGAAGAATTTGTTATACACAAAGATAATGGTTCAAGCCTTGCCCAAGATAGAAGCAAAGGATGAGGTTTGCTCCAATTGTGCACTGGGGAAGCAACATGGAGATGAATTCCAGTTGGAAATCATGCTAGACTTCATAACCACTACAACAAATTCATTTAAATATTTTCAACACTAGATAGCAAGTAGTGATAAACCCTTTTATTTTTTGAAATTTATAGTCGATTACTCCATGAAGACATGGATCTATTTATTGAAAACTAAGAATGAAGCAATTGAGTGGTCCATGATTAATTTTAAAGTTCAATTTGAAAGTGAAAGTGGTTATCCTCTTGAAACTTTAAAGAATTACAAAGGGGGTAATATTAATTCAAAGGAATTTAATACATATTGTGTTGACAATCGAATCAAAGGACAACTTATAGTAGCATATACACCACAACAAAATGGCATTGCTAAGCATAAAAGTTGGACCATTATTGAAATGGAAAGATCAATGTTACTAGGAAAGCATATGGGAAATGAGTTTTGGATACATGTAGTAGTTGCAACTATGTATATTCTTAACTGTGAAGAATTGTACACCGGAAAAGGCATGGTCCAAGAGAAGGCCCAATGTGAGACACTTAAGGGTTTTGGTTTATTGGAATATGTGCATGGCTCAAAAGATAATAAAAAAATCTAGATACAAAATGTAAACAATGTTTTTTTGTTGGTTACTTTCAAGGGACTTGTTATCTCGTAAACTGTAGGTTTGGAAAATCCTGACCCAATCAACAGGATGGTGATAATGGTGGGAGAGTTTACCCACTTTCACCTCAGATAAACCCTTCCTTTCTTCTGTGAAGGAAAAATTTGACATGAGGGGGAGTCTCGGGTGACCCTAGGGGGGAAATGATATGGAAGGGGATACTTATGAAGAGATGCCCCTATAGTTCAAGTTGTTAAGTGGAGAGTGGATGTAAAATGTTCTTTGGATGTGGTTTATGGTTGCCAAGTGTTTGATTACCTGCGAAAGATGGTTGTACCTAACTGAGACACAAGAAATGACATGACACAAACTAGACAATCCAATGGACAAGAAAGTTAAGCTTGTTGTCCCTATTTGCAGTAGTCAACAAAAATATATATCAGCAAGTAAAATATTTATTTACTTCATATTTAACCATCCAAATTGTCAAATAATTATTGGACAATGAAGTACTAAAATAGTAGATAACTTTCCAATACTTAAGCATGAACTTTGATAGTAAATTAGGGCTTCCAAATCAAGTTATCAGCAAAGTGTTAGGGAAACACTATGGCTATAGAAAAAAATTGCTACAGCAGCAAGCTCCAAACATAAAAATCAACAAGTAAACCATCAAAAAAAATAGCCCATAACTAGTAGAACAATAATCTAGGTTTAGAAGTCAATTTCCACGATTGAAAAGCGAGTAAATCATGAAATAAAGTGGAGTTTGATGCAGCCATAATGGTTGTAGCATTAAATTTATTGTAGAAATGAAATCCTTGGCTAAAATAGGATTCCCTTAGGGCACAAGAAATCTTATAACATGTACAAAAGATTCCAACTTAAACGATTTTGATATCTCGTAATTGTACATATCCCAATGCAATGATTTTATTTCTCCAATGTAAGAGATTATTTCTTTTAACTATTGGGTTATGGAGTCTTTAAAAATGAAAGAGATAGTTGTGCTACTTCCTTGGGGTGTAAGCCCTTTTACTCCCCAAGGAAAGCAATATTAGCTAAGGAAAACCTTAGGAGGGTGTAAACCCTTTTACTCCTCCTAGTATTCATTTATGTAACAAATTATACCAAGCAAAATATGATGGGCTTAGACGGGTTGTATGCACTTATACTCCCCAAAATCTTATCAAATTAACCTTGTGACCAAGAAAAGAATCAATAACATTAAATATTCCTTACCTAGTCAAAGCATTAACAAGATAAACTTCTTTTAACCAATAAAATCCACCATAAAAGCAAGAAATAGCCTCCAAGAAAGATAGTGCCTTAATTCTTCATCCAATAGCCAAAGAAAACCATATCAAGAGATAGTATCAAGAGAGATAGACAAAATTTCCCCAAGTAGGGTGCAAATTTCATCCAATAATCCTCTCCAAGATGGGAGAGTTATGATGTGAAAATGAAATGAAATGAAATGATCTCTATTTATACAAATCCTAATATAAGTGTTTGTCCACTTAATTAGGGTAAACCAAAGAGTAAGGGGGAAACAACCCTTACTTTTCCCCTTTACATTATAAAATTCAAATTTATCTTTAAAAATGCACAATAGAAACCCTAATGTGACATCATCCCTCTTTTAGGCTAACGTTTTGGCACTTTTGCAAGTCATTGGAGTGGAAAGGTGAATTCGTTGTACCTTCTAGGGACTCCCTCTCATGTGATAGGCCTTTCTCGTGCAATTCAAAACCTCTTCCATCAAAACTTTCCAAGTGTTAAGTAGAAACAACAACACCACCACAACCCTAGCCCTAGGGTGACGTCAACCTCCTCAAAATTGACATTTTATCCTCAAGGGAAAATCGTTGGGCTGAATAAGGGATGGGTTATGTCTTCCATGGTATCTCCTCAGGCATCCAAAGGCTAGCATCATCATTCTATGTGTGAGACATGGTATCCAAAATGTGGGCTTTAAGCCTCAAGGAAACCCGAGATAGGCTTGTTCTTCCAAATCTATTAACCAACTAGGTCCTGAAAATCCAATGAATGTGCTCTCCAAGAATCTCAAGTCAAATGCATCATGATAAGTAAATAAAATAAATAAAAGAGATATCTAAGCATGTACATCCAAACCACCTCATCAAAATAAACAAGTGCTCAAATACAGTATGCAATTTTCTAAGTTTAAGTATGGGAGGGTTGACAGAGTGACCTATTGGGTGAATCGTACCTCAAGTTTAGGAGTGTTTCCAAAGTGGACCCCTCTCTAGGTCATGTTAATGAGGTTACATGGATAAAGGAAAGACTTTTGGGAATGGGGTTCATGGAATACAAGGTATCATATTATCTCATTTATGGTTTCTTTTGATCTAGGTGGATATTGGTGGCCACCCACCTATTTGAAATGGCTCAAAACAATTTGTTGGCCATTTAATATTTTTAGCAATTTTTTGGGTCCTAAACTTCTTGGTCAATTTTGAGGGACGAAGAGACATTTTTTCATGATTGGGAACCTCAATGATATCCAAAGGCTCTAATTGGGCCCCAAAAATGAATCTCCTCATCGATACCTTTCCAACTAGCTATCATGCACCCCAAACGGAAATCGTATGCCAAAGCTACACCCCCAGGAAGTTGATACACCAAACTACCCAAAACGGGGTCCACAAAACTATTGGCTTTTCATCTTCCAGAGTTAGGGTTTGGGATTTTGTTTATGTTAAAAATGTCTTTATAAACTCATTGTAACAATAATCATCTTGTGAATGAGCGTAGCCTTCACATCTCTTCTCAAAGATAAGTTGCCAACATTCTAGCGAGTCTTTCACTCTGTATTTCTACAGTTTTGTACATTTTGCTCATTAAGAGAAATTGTGTATTATTGTTTCTATGTGCTTATAGTTATATCTCTGATATATATCTGTTATATTATTGGATATATGTACATTTATTTATTATATCTCCACTCTCATTTCGCGCCAAAAATAATCTAGATCAGTGGTATCAGATCAGGTTGCTCTTGATCATTTTTCAGTGCATGTCCCTGACGAGGTCTGAGTATAGCAAGTTGAGTCTCGACCTTGTCTCTCTTGAGGAAAATCGCTCGTGCATGCCCAATAAACCCTCTATGGAGAAATAAAAGAAAAACAATAGAGCAGAAGATTTTATTAATTTGTTTCTTGAGAAATCTCTCACACGATAGAGGAACAAAATGATGGAGAATGTTTCCCACATCCTTCAACTCCTGTCGATAACAGCAAGCACATATTCATCAATCGGACACTTTGGAGGCACCTCTCCTTTCAAGGTACAAGTTGTTGATACTGAGAGGGAGGTGAATCAGTATCAAGTACAATTTAAAAACCTTTTTCAACTTAT